>JANBXA010000730.1:4220000-4327500 GCA_030556225.1 Cricetiscus sungorus | reverse complement strand
ACTCCTTTGCTCTCTTCCCATTTTTTTCTTCCCATACATTTCTCCCTCTCCATTTCTCTCTCTTCCCTTTTCACCACTTCTCACTCCCGCCACCCCCATCCTCTTATTCTCTTTCATTCCCGTGACCCTAACAATAGTTTTGACTTTACCTCAAATCCAGATCAAGCTGTGAAAGAAAAACATATGAACAATCCAAACTTCAGTAAACTCTTGATTTAGACATAGGCTTATTCTTCAACTCTACTATCTCCTCAACTACCACCACCACCACCACCACAGCAAAGCTCCAAGATATCCCTTCTTCCACTCCGTCTCCCAGAAGGTCAGTCTGGGAGAGGAATCACTCTTGTCTTCTGTCTCACCTCTGACCACCTATTTATGTTTTCCGTGCTCTTGAAAATCTTGTTTGTAGGACCCAGGAACCTGACTTGGCACTAAGCAAAGGGGGTACCGAGCCATTTGGATGTTCAAGGAGGCCCAACAGCAAAGGTGTGGACACAAGTGGAGCATGTGTCTATCACTCTGCCACTAACCGGAAAGAAAGCATAGAGACAGTTCAGCCATCTCCCGTGCCTGTTAACAGACATGAGGCCAGCTGGAATGCTCTGCATGTCTTATTAGAATGAGGCCCATTTTTTAATGACCATAGTTTCTGTCATCTGATGCATCCCACCCATACAGCCCCAGGTACGAGAGACTATTAAAACCATACCCTCCTGTTCAGGTTTTCAAAAGTTTGCCGAAGAGCAGTCGCCCCAAATACGGGCTTGCTGTGGTCACACCGTGTGGCATTTCCTCTCACCAAGCTCATCTGGCTGTGCTTTTGAGCTAAACAACATGCATCCTCAGACTTCATAAATCGTTGTTCCTCTGCCCATCCAGAGAGCAGACATTCATGACTTGATCTCAGTCGAACGGTGTAAAAACCCAAACAAAAATACATCTGGACAGACAAACCGGATGCCAGGCTTTTGCTGGATGACAAGGGAAATAGCTCAACCCTGGCCCCTTGCAATGAAGGCTTTATCTAAAAAGAAAAAAAAAACCCGAGTGCCGAGTGCTGTCCTGAGAGCAGCTTCCATGGTGACAGTCAGCACAATGTATCTCTAAGCTCATTTTGCTAGATGCTTTGTGACCTGGAAAACATTTTTGTTGGATCTTTTAAAAAAAATTATTCCATGTTCCCACCACCACTACCAAATGTGGTGATGACCATTTTCTGTTCCCTTAGCCCAGATGGACTGTAGCCAGGGATCTGGGAAGGAAAAGTCACCAGCGATTTTCTAACACACTTAATGAGCCACTCAAAGTTGCAGTTTTAGCAGGACTGATCAGAAGCTAGAACACAAGAAAAACACACCTGGGGGGGGGGCTGGAGCTGATAGCAGACACAAGGTAAGTCATACATGCAAGAGTACAACGTGATTTTTATCCATGATCACAAAACCGGTCACTAAGACTACAGTGGTGTCTGGGTATATGTTTTCTTTAAGCAAAACAAATGCACCTTGTGTTGGATAGGTAGATAAATGTGTGGTGTGGTTTTTGATGCAGGGGTCTGCCATTGAAAATAAGTGCAGGGCTTGCTGGATCTAAGATCCTACCCGAGGGAGACGGGGTGGAGGGCAGCCCCTGTTCTTCGCCCACCCACCCCCTCCTCATGCTTCTTAATTCCTCACTCCTATACTCTTCAAAGAGGGTGTCTCAGGCTGGAACCCACCAGAAGCAGTATATATGCAAATGTGTTTAATTGTGTCTTGGCCATTACTCATTACTCCATTGTGGTAGCTTTTAAGATACTTTATTAATATTCTCTCTAACCACTGTAAATGAAGCAGTGTGGGTTTCTGCAGGACACGTGTGTGTAGAAGTGCATGCAAGGGTGATTTCTTCCAGAGTTATTTACTCGATAATGATATTAAATATTAGAAACTCTAACAGCTGGTGTGTTTATCCTGACTTGAGTGTATTAACCTCTTTAGCCTTTTTTCCCCCTCTCCAGAAGAAGGATTCAGCACCACAGATTCAACTGTCAGCTGTGGTGCCTGGCGGCCCAGGCTATTGGCAAACTGACAGCATCTGAAGTCCAGAGAAGCAAGCAAACACGATGGCATTGCGGGGAGGGTGGGGGGAGAGAGCACTTGATGACTTGAGGCACCTGCAGCTGCTTGCACCCAAATCACAGTCAAGGCTCTGCTCACTGGGATGGAAAAACACTGAATTTACTGGAAGTGTGTTGGCTCTGCGCTAGGTGAGGGAGGAAGGGGCTACACAGAGAGCACAAGAGAGGAGCTCCAAGCACTGATGTTTTGTCCACTAACTATACTCAGACAGCTAAATTACCTGGGGAGGACTCTGGGTCCTAAGGGCCATGGCCACCTGCAAGGTAGTATGGGTCCACAGTGACTCTGGCTGACAGGTCAGGGGTATGAAGGACAAGCATCTGAACACTAGGACAAAGTAATGTTTATTTACAGAGCATGACTCTAGCCTGAGAATGACCTTTTGTTGGCAGTATGACCTGCAGGGGGTTATTTACTCTCTTAATTCTGTGTTCCACATTTGTCATCATGGAGACGATCCTACACACCCATACAGTCAAAAAAACCATGAAGAGATGTGACACAAATACAATGAATTACCAATTTTCCACAAAGATTATCTTTGCACTCTTCCTCATTACAGCCCTAAACTTTCCTGGGGACTTCCCACACTTCTGAGGCTTGGTTTTCTTCTGGAGGTTCGTAGCGTAGGATGCCTTTCTACAAGGGTACAAGGCATTTTGTGTCAAGAGATCATTACATCCTTGAATGTCTAAGCCTGAATGCCCTGAGCATGCATGAGAAGGGATAAGTAAATCATGATCAAGTTCACAAGTAAGAGTTCCCCCTTGAAGAAGAGGCAGCTTGAGAGTGGTGTGTATCTTAGTACTTCTTAGTAGTGGTGGGTGGTGGGCTTCTCACACAGGTGATGGTGTTTCCACACAGGCAGGGGCACTGATAGGAATGGAGCCTCCAGAGAATACAATGCTTTCCTTAGTGTGATGGACAAGGTGTTGCAATAGCTCTAGAAATCCAGGGGCATTTCTGTTCCCACAGGGGTTGGCCTACTTTATAGACCAAATGTTTTTGGCTCTTTAAATTTTCTACTTGTCACCATAACTCCCTGTGATAGTAATTTAGAGATGAGACATTTGGCAGGTAATTCCAATGGCCACAATTACCTTACACTGTAAGGGTGTAACCCAGGATGAGATTAGTGTCCGTATAGGAAAAGAGTGATAGTGCTCCTTCCACCATGAAGACACATAAGAAAGCCAAGGAAAGCTCTCACCAAATCTTGACCACATGGCTAACCTGACCTTGAACCTGTAGCTTCCAGAACTTCAAGCCAGTGCAGAAGGGGATACATGAGATCTAGAAAACCAGAGACAACTTCTAGCCTGACAAGGTTTTCTTTTTCCTTCCATTTACCCATTTTTTATTCTCTTCCTTCTAGGGGCCTTATTGTTTCCCACTATATCAAGTCCAGAGGTCCACCGAGAAAGGCACAAAATGTGCCAGTTCAAAGGTTAAAGTTTCCCTACCACCCATCTTACTTACATTTTGATGGCAACTTTTTTTTTTCCAATAGATCAATATCTTATTTGAGGGAACGATTTCCTAAGAGTGGACTCTCTGGTCTTTGCCTCTTTGTGAATAATATGCATGATTCTCTCCCACCCTCTCGGGCTTTTCAAATACCATTCCCATCAGCAATCAGCAACATGTGAGATCAGTGTAATAACACTCAACCAGGTTTGGCTGAGGGTTAAATTTAGTATACTACCTGTTTTTGTAAACACAGTTTGTATGGAACATGGCCGCACCTTTATCTTTCACAGACTGCCCGTGACTGATTTTAATCTGTGATGGAAAAGTTGGTTGGGTGGGGCAACTGTATGGTCCACAACGTCTAACTGTGTCCTTCCAAGGGCAAAATTTGCCAGCCTCTGTGTAGCTTAATGTGTAGCTTAGATTCACTACACTCTAAAGATCTGAATATAGCCCAATTAGAAGTTTCCTTTAGTCTACCGGAGAGTGTTTTCTCTGGACACATGAAGTATGAAATGAATCCTTTGTGCATAAAAGTAATGCGAATGTTATTGTGAATTAAAGCCATTTACTAACATTATCTGGTCTTAAAATCCACAATAACCAAGTAGCTTAGATATTATTAAACCCAGTTTTAAATAATAGGACTCCTGCTTTGATAAGGGAAGTAAGTTTCTGTATGTCTTAGAGCTAGTGAAAGAGATCAGTGGGATTTGAACATGGGTCTAAAGTGTGATCTTGATTGATCATATCTCCCATCTCCCAATCCAGCTACCGTGTTTTGAGAACTGATTAAACACTACGCACTGTGTACTGTGAGGAACTCACATTTTTCTCACAACACCTTCAAGCCTTCTTCACAAATCAAGTTTCTACAATCTTGCTAACTAATGCTGAGCAACAACTACAAGAACTGTGACCAACCCGCTCATCATCCAGGGACTCCTAATTCCTAGAAGGAAGTTCCTCCTTCTCCCACGGGTCAACCCTGTGCCCTCTGTCACCTTACTTACTACAGGCACTCTGGGCCAGGGCCCCCATGAACATCTGTTATCTGTGCAAAAAAAATATTCATTGTAGCAAGTTGCTAAAATCACCATCTATAACTTCCCGTGGGAACTTCAGGACATCAGGTTCTGCCACAGGGCTGTGTGAAAAAAACAGGCGCTGCTGAGCCAGGCACAGCTCTGGGCAGCCCAGGTTTCTCTCTTGCAGTAGCCTTCACAGACTCTCATTCTCAATTCCGGTATGATTCATGCAGAAGTTAGCAGACCAAAGGGAGGATTTGATGACATAGTGAAATAAAACCCTGGAGCATTTCTTTGGTGATGATGTGGCATTGTCAAATTTAAGCTGGTATTGGTTAATACTCCATCAACTGTGAGGATAAGTGTAGATGAGACATTTTTGTTCCTTGATCAGTTCCACCCCTGAACTCTAGATCTATACTAACAACTGTCTGTTGAATCTCTACTTGGATGTCCTAGAGGTGACTTCAACCCAACAGGTTCAACAAAGAGCCACTTCTCCTTCCACACAAGAGACAACCCTCATTGACCACCTGGTGTTCAAGCTGGCAACCAGGGGTTGCCATGTACATTCCCTCTTCCATCCATCTATCCATTGCCATGCTCAGCACTTGGCTCCAGTCCTGTCATCTCTCCTGGACTGCTACAGTGGCCTCCCAGCATCCCTCCCAGTCTGTATTACACAGGAGCCTGGCCAAGCAAGAACAAACAGAGATAAAGATGTCAATCAAGACCCTGAGTCAACAGAAGAGGGACAGAGTCAACAAGGAACCAAAGCAAAGCTTTGCTCTCAGACTCCTGATAAAAATGACTGTCTGAAAACTGACCAGTGTAGGAAGCAGAAGATTCTGAAGGTGGGAAATATAAACATCTCTTTCCTTCAAGGCTAGAAACCATGCCAAGCATCTCTAGCAGCTGTGCTGGGGAGGGGCATCCTATGGTCATGACTGATGTTTTCAACAGAATAATCATGGGGATGTTGTCCCAAACCCCCAAACAAACATAAATCAAACTAGAAGTAGGCAGTTGAATTTGACAGTCTGAATGTCAAATTCTTTACAAATATCAACTATGACAAAAAAGGCTATTTTCATTTGACATGTGTCTTACACAGTGTTTCATGTTTGAGAAGATAAAGCATGTTTTGTCATTGCAGCTCTGGAGAGGATGTTGAAGTTAAGTAAAAAAACAAATAGCGACTGTGGGGACAGTCCACCATCTATTCCCCTATGATCTTTTAGCATCTAATTCCATCATTCACTTCCCCCACTTAATGTCTTTTGTCAAATAATGCTATTAGAATTCCAGTAGTAAGTTTGGGGACACCAGTAGAACATTCCCCTAAAGTTGTTCCCTGAGTAAAGAAGGTAGCAGTTAGGAGTGTTGCTGACAATGATTGCTACGGTGAATGTCTTATCAAAATGTTTAAAGCGAGAAGAGACCAGCTGGAGGCAGGAGTTCTCAGTGGTTCTCAGGTAGATGGGGCTGTCACCGTCCTGGGATTCCTTCTTAGCTGTGGTGACTCACATGCAACTTGGACTTGTCTCTGCCAAGCTTCCAGCCCAATCTAATTCACTAGAGAATTCCTTTGTCCTCCCTGTTCATGGCTATCTGGAGTCCACAAACACTGTATGTGGAGTGAGCCTCACTCCAACTTAGAACCCTACTTCTGTGCTTGTATCCCAAACACTTTGTTCTAGGTTCATCTTTAACAAGGACTTTCTTCTAGTTTACCAATGGATTGGTTGACTGGGGTACTTCATATCACTGTTAATCTTCACTGTCAATTTGATTGGCTTTGGAGTCACCAAGGAGACACACCTCTGGGTCCTAGGTCTATGGGACATTTCCACTGAGGCTTAACCAAGGAGGAAAGGCCACCCCTGAATGTGGACATAAGTGTTCTGTGGGGAGGTCCTGGAGTAGATGCAGAGGAGAAAGTGTAAGGGAACACCAGCCCTGTCAGTCTCTGCTTCCTAACTGCAGACACGGTGTCACCAGGCTTGAGCCAGAGCCACCATGGCTTCTTTTCATAATGCTCTTTAACTTGTTTCTTTGGTATCTTGTCACAGTGGCAGGAAAAGTAGCTGAGACACTCCAGGGGCTTAGAGTTGTAATATTTATTTTCTAGGGAAGAAAGCACTGTAGAGATTTTACATGGTTAGTGTGTGGTCACTCTCAGAGCTGGCACTGTAAGGCTCTGACCTCATCTTAGGACAGTAACTAAGGTCAGTGTCGTTCTAGGGTGCTCTTGGGAGACCCCACCCAGCATGTTGTCAGTGAATATGCTCATCAGAATAAAAGCAAAAAGAGAAGACAGCTCCGCTAAGCCTGGTGTTTGCCATCAAGGTGGATGCTGATAACTAGACATTTGGTAGAAAATAGACATATTGCAAGTGACTTGAGTTGACCATGATAGCCTAGCATCACTATTGGCATCTTATCTTTCTTATGCTTTTAGCAAATCTTATTAATTCATTTTCTCCCAGAAACCTTGAGATTCCTTCCAGAGCCCAGCATAAATACTGGCTTCTCCACCTCAGCTAGTGGTTATTTGTGGTACGAGTTCTAATAGGCCTTAATAATAAAAGCCCAAAGTCAGATATGAGTGAACACTGCAAGATCAGAGAGACAAAGGAACAGACTACAGCCATGCCATCCCTCCTCAACTTCCCAGGCAAAAAGAGAACAATCTCCTGTCTTCTCCCACCATATACTCCTCTCTCTGCCAAGTCATATCACCTCCCATCTGACTCTACAGACCTCCAGATCTCAATGGTTAGCTAGAGGGTAACTCTGCCCTCTGATCTTCAGGCAAGCTTTATTTGTTAGAGCACAAACAAAATATTACCCTACAGTTGAGAAGCTAGAGGGCTGAGGAGAACTGTGGCCAGCTCTCCAGCTTCATAGCTACTGTGGTCATCATGATGGATGATGCACAGTGATCCAGAATAGCTCTGGATATGCTGCAGATCCCCGCCCCCCAGAACCCACCTCACACACTCACAAGGCCTTCCCTCCTTCAAGTCTGTTTCTCCACTGACTTGAATTTATCTAAAGGAAACCCAAGAGAAAAGAAAAAAAAATCTAGAAATATTTGGTGCTTTCAAAAACCCTCCCCTCCTGTTTGCTTAGGGGAGAGGTGGGGTTGAAGGCCCAGCTTAGATGAGAGGGAAGGGAGGAAGGAATGGAAGGCAGGCTTCTGCTTTGCTGTGTCTCCAGACCCATGGCCCCATTTGACAGCACCCTCCCTGTCTTTGTTTGGCTCCTCTAAAAGACTGAAGAATAGGGGTGGTTTCAGACATCTCTGTAACCCAAATCGCTTCTTGTACACACTAGGTGCTGGAGAGACATCTTCAGAATGAAGGTTTCATCACTGAGGTGATGAAGCTGCAGTTGGACTGAAGAAAACTGTCCAGAGACTATGCTATTGTCTGCAACATAACTTAATCATGTGCCTACGCTCTAAGCACTTATTAGCTAATTAGCCCGCACTATCCCCCTGAACTCGATGCTGTCGCCCCAGCCTCCATTGGTCCTGCACTCCTACAACTCCATACCCTTTCACTACTATTTATAGACCTATCTACTGGGGATACCCATAGCTCCCTGGTTCTCTTGTCGACATGATTTCTACATACACGGTCAAACCCTTGAGAGCTTTGGTTTGTTTCTCCTCTGGTACCTGACTCTATGCTGGGTCCATGGCAGATATCCCCCAGACTGTCTGCTTATTGCTATAGTTTTCCAATGGAAAACCTAAGCGAGACCAACTCAAAGTACGCTCCAAGCCCAGACACTCCCACAGCCCTATTTCTTCTGCTGGTTGATGCTCCAACTCTTTGACCTCCTTTGCAGCAAAACCCTTCAAAGGCCTTTTCTATATTATTAGCCATTTCTCTCCTTTCATTTTTTCCTCGCCCCAATCCAGCTGGGCATTTCTCTCTACCATCCCTCCAAAGCTGCCCATAGCCACGTCACCGATGACCTCCATATTACTATAAAGCATTCTGCTGACAGGGACCTTCATCTTCCCCCCGGCAAAGTGCTTCTGAGCACTGCTGCTCTTCTCCAGCCCATGCAGCTGGTTCTCCTCTCCCCACTAAACGGTTTCAGAGTCTTAGGCTTCCCAGGCTCTTATCCAACATTGCTCATTCTGTGTGAGGGTATTTCAATATCATATGCACACACACACACACACAAAAAAAATCCACTAAATGTGTGTGTGTGTGTGTGTGAAGTTCACACACATCTCTAGAAATTAAGACTCCTTCTGTATACGCCCCACCTCTGCGTGGATGCTGGACATAATATTGCATGTTTGTAACCACACACTGGAAAGGCAGAAGCAGGATTACTTGTGAGTTGGAGGCCAGTTTGGTATATATAGTGAGTTTTAGGCTAGCCAGAGCTGCATAGTAGGACCCTGTCTTGGAAAACAAAAACAAAAACAAAAACAAACAAACAAAAAACAAATAAGAATGTTCACTTGGTTATGCGCCATACATATCTGACTCAACACAGCCTGAGACAAACCAGAGATCTCCGAATAGTCACTATTCTATCCAGTTTATGAGGAACCCGCTGTTCTATATCGTAGAAACCTAAAGCCTTGGCTATCTCCAATACATCACCATCAATAGCTTCTTGGCTCTATCTGCAAACAATATCGACTTTGTGTTCCCCTTGATTAGACTCCCAGAACACTGCTCACTGTCAAACCTATTAATGATGAGACGTAGAAACTGACCAGTTCTCACTGCCTCTATCTCTGTTGCCACACTGCAGGCCTCCATTTGCCCTCTTCCTCCTCCTCCCCTTGCTCCCCCTCCTCCTCCCTTCCTTGTGAAAAATTTTACTGCAATAACAATAAAACCTCCTGGGTCTTCTCTCCAGAAGCTAAAGCTGAAACCCTGACATGGACACCAGTTCCCTACAGAATTTTCAGTCATGTTTTAATCTTAGCCACCTGTACACACTCTGATGAGGTCATCCTGGCCTCATTGCTGTCCCTTGAATTGCCCAGATGTCCCCACCCCAATTCAGAACCATGTGCATGACATCTCCCTCTGCCTGGAGATGCCAACTCTAGCTCTGCCCTCCATGTAGTCCCTGTCCTTGTCCCCTCCTCAGAGACAAGCTACAGCGAGCCAGCTCTGCTTCTAACCTTCTCCTTCGCCACTCCTCCACTCCCATAGTGCCATTGCACCACAGCAAAGGGTTTGCTTATGTGCTCTTCTGGCATAGGCTATAAATCTTCCCCTACTAGAAGGACTTCAGCAGGGCAGAGCTGATCAGCCAAGCCCTTGGAGTAGCAAGGCCTCGATAATTGTTTGTGGGTTGGAAGCAAGTAAACAGAGCAGGTCTTACAGTGGCCTCTAAGACCAAGAAACAGTGCACACGGGAACCCGTGGACCAGAGGGAAGAAGGAGGATGCATCCTTTATCTGCAGGCCGGCTCCTGATGGGGCTGTAAATAGAGATTTAACCAGAACACCCTTCAAAGCTCTGAGTATCCCCGGGAGGAAAGTGTTGACAAAGCAGGGGAGGGCGGGAGTATCTGAGGATGTAACTTTGATCTCCAGGATCACAGGTGATCCCAAGAGAACACTGAGGTCATCCCTGCATCCAGGGACTGGCCTCTTTGTCCTTTCCTCCTATCCATGCCTCCCAGCAACGCCCTGTGGTCAGTCTTCTTCCCTTGGGGGACAGAGGTGGGGCTCAGCTATCAGACAAGATCAGTGGGACAACCCAAGGATGCTGGCAGGCGCTGAGATCTGGGCCGCCTGTAAAACCCAAACCCTGGGTGTTCACATCCTCCAGCGGCATTTCCCTCGGCAGAGACAGGACTCCAGGACTGTGGGCATTTTCCCCCTCTAAATTGAAAGTGGTTTTCTTTCTTTCTTTCTTTTTCTTTTTTTGGTCACAGTGGTCGGTTTCAGAACTGCAAACCAGAGAGGCGTTTTGATTCCACAAACAGCCCCCAGAGGAAAGCATTTCAAGCCCGACATTTTTCTTCTTTAGCCAAGGGACCCATAGGGACATCTCAATCTCTCCTTCCCCCAGGCCGCCACCCTCCCTTCCACACACACATAAAGAAAATGTTTTAAAAAGTCTGCCTCCCATTGAATTAACTTAAATGGGAAATAAAATGAGCTCCTTCAACCTAGTTTTCATTCTGCCAGAACGGGGGGAAATGTATTTAAAGATGAGTTCTAATGACCTTAGCTGCTTTAGTGCTACAAACACCAAGGATCTTATTAGCTGAAAATCTCCTTTGTGCTCATGTCTGTGCAGGTGGGAGCACCATCGCCGGTGTGTTTGTGTTTGGACGGGGCCATCCAGACTCCTGGTGGCCTGTGGTGAGAGGCACCTTGAAGTACCCCATGCCAACATCACAGGGGCCTGGCCTGCTTATCTGGGTCAGTGGAGAGCCTGTTCCCCGCAGGCAGCTGAGCACTTCTGGGTAAATTGAATATTTGTTAAGAAGTGCATATTTGTTCCTAGGTTTCTCTGAAGCTTGCACATTGACTCACAGCACGCCCTTCCCCTTCCTCAGAGAGACAGAGAGATCTGTCTGGAAGGGAGGTGAGCTCCCTCTTGCTCTTGGGGCTTCAGGAGCCAGAAAACATTACATTTATCCATTCCCCGGCAGGCTTTTAGCTCTCATCTGATGGAACCAGGGATGTTCCAGAACATTCTTCACCTCCAGAGAACATCGAATCCTGGTCTGTCAGCTGGTCTTAGCCTGCTGTTTGCTTTTGGAGTCTGGGCTGCTGATATGGTCATCGTTAGGACAAAGGTTTCTTTCTCACTGTTCTCGAAGCTGCAATATGCAAAAGCATATTGCCAGCACCTGCTGGAGGCCTCTCTGTTGTATCGGACATGGAGAGGAAACAGGTCTGTATCTCAGGGCCCTCCTCCAAATTCTATCCAGGGAGCCTACTTTGATGGTCTCAATAAGACATGCCCCTCCATAGTCTTAGGCATTTGAATGTTTTGTCCCCAAGGGATGGTGCTGCTTGGGTGACTTAAGAGGCATGATTTAAGAGGCTGGAGGAAGTGTAGCACTTCAGGTGAGCTTTGAGGCCTTAAAAACCCATACCATTCCCAGTTTACCGCCTCTGTTTCATGGTCTGTGTTTATGATGTGAGCCCCCAGCTGCTGCTCCAGTCGCCATCTCTGCTGCTTGCACCTGCTCCTGGGCCATGATGGACTCTCCCTCTGGAACTGTAAGCCCAAATAAACCCTTCCATAAGTTGTCTTGGTCATGGTATTTCATCACAGCAACAAAAAGTGACTAATATGTACCCCTGTCAGGACGTCCATCTCAACCCAATCAACTCCCAGAGACCCAATGCATTTCCAAATGCAAATGACACACAAAATTAGGGGATCAAGCGTTCATCATGTGGTATTTAGGGAGACACATTCAAACCATACCAGATGCCCATTAATCTATACCCTCTCTCAACCCAACTTTATTCTAAGCAAGGAACAGAGAAAAGGCTATAGAACAAGTAGGAAGCATCGGTGAGTTGACCTAGAGAGGAACAGTGATTTCAAATCTCCAATGGGGAAGCTGTGGGAGGCAATATTTTGAAAGGGCAACTGGGGATGTTTTTGGAAGCTGCCTCTGCCTAGAAGTCATACTGATTTTCAAGCATTATGCACATGTATGTGGAAGGCTTTGATGTATAGAGGGTGGGGGACTTTTCAGGAAACACCAAAGACCATGCTTTTTCAAAACTCTTCAGTATGACACTGAAATTCAAAAAAGTTTATAGTGGGGCAGAATGCATCACACACATATGTGCATGAAGCAAGGGGCCAGAGGTTGACCTTAGGTATTGTCCCTTAGGAGCTGTTCAAAAATATTGAGTTTGAGACAGGGTTTGAGACACTGGCCTGGGGATTGTCAAGTAAGGTAGGTTAGCTGGCCAGCTTCCTTGGTGCTGATATGACCACTGCAGGTGTAACACCATTAGAATATCCATCTGTCTGTAAGATGATGGTGTTAAGGGCTTCTAGTGATGCAAGGTGATTTTCTGTTTGATGCTATGAAGGAATTGTTCCTAGTAACACAATTAATAACAATGCACTGAACATTTAAAAAGGGCCTAAATACTAGATTGTAAATGCACTCATCACATACAGAAAGTAAGTGTGTCAGGGGATAGACACATTGATTAATTTGATTTAATCATCTCATAAGCAAATGCATCAAAACACTACATTGTACTCTATAAATTATGCAATCATTATTTGTCAAACAAAAAAATAGGTATTGTCACTGTGTTTATATAAACATTCTATTAGATGAATATTTCTTCAAAGCTAACATCTGTATTGATCACTTTTCTTGTTGTAACAAGGTATCTAACAAGAAACAATTTAAGGGAAATGTTTTGTTGTTGTTGTTTTGGGGTTTTTTTTGGCTCATATTTTATGGATACAGTCCATGCTTGTAGGAAAAATACAGTAGTAGGAAGGGCTCCTGGCTGTGGCAGAAGGAGTATGAGGCTTCATGCTCATATCCAGGCAGGAGAGAAAGGGGGTGTGCCAGAATCATCTCACTCACTCTTTTTCTATTTAGCCCAGGACCCCAGATCAAAGGATCATGCTGGCCAGATTCAGGGTGAGTTAATCCTCCCTGGATTTATCCCCACATACACACCCCAAGCCATGCCACATTGGTGCCTTAGGTGTTTAGGATCAAATCACCTGATGATCACAGTTAGCTATCACTGTGTCCAAAAAGGAAACAGTCCCAGGACATAAGGACAGACACAGATTCTAACTAAAAATGTTAGAGGAGGTGCCAGTATCTTAGACGTTGGCTGTGTTTGACATACATCTGCTCAGAGTTCAGAGCCCTGTCATTTTTACTACACCCTGTGTAATTCCTACAGTATTCCAGGGTTTGTATACGGACATCATAGCAAACACAGTTGGCGGAATGGGGTCTGCGTGTCCTGTTTGGCAGTCCTGTACCAGCGTGTGGTGCTCAATGGAAACCATCCCCAGAAGTGGTTTGAACCAGCCATTCTTTTCTCTTCTAGCTTCCTAATCTCTTCCCAGCATTCTGAGCTCCTCACTGCCATGTTCTCATGTCTACACATTTCCCTTATTTCTAAAGATTACCTAGGGTTTCTTCATCTTGCTCCAGCCTAGACAGGTTGCTGTCTGGGACCGTTCACAGCCTATCTTCAGGCAGAGTTCATGTTTCTCCTGCTTCTCATGTTTTTCTCCTCCCTGGCATAACTGCTTCCATTGCCGGCTTACAATCTTCTATTTTTATTTTTCCAAAGAGCACAAGGGGCTCACATATGCCAAAAATCTCCATTCTGGCACTATTCTGAAGTTTTGCCTGGGTGCCGCAATCCAGTCTCAAAATATTTAGCTTCTAAATGTTTATGGCATTGGTCCATTGTCTTCTAATTGCCAGCATCTCCAAGAAGCTCTATGCCAGTGGAATTGTTATTTCTGTTCTTTTTCCTACAAGGGTTTCTCATCCTCTTCTTTGTTTTTAACACTCTCAAGTTCCTCATGCTAAGACATCTGAATCATTATACATAGCACTTTTTTCCATTTGAAGAACTGGGAAAATTCCCTATTTTATTAATTCTTTGATAGATATTCACTTCTATTTTCACTAGTCTTTACTTCAATAACTCTCTTATATTTCCTCCTACTTGAAAAAAAGGAGTAGTTTCTGAGACATTTGTACAGATTCATCTATTGAACTTTCTATAGAGGTTTTTATTTTAACCACCACAATCTCAAATCCCAAGATCTTATTCTCTGTTCATTTCTCTTATGTATTATCTTCTCATTTTAGAGGCAACGTATTCTCCGTATTTTTTTTCTATTTTAATCAGCCTCGATTTTCTCTTCTTTTCTCTGAAATACCATCCCTGCAGCAATGAAGACACTGAGCTTGCTCTGCCTCCCCCTTCTCCAGGCTGTGGCATGCTGCCTGCCTGCTTTACCTCTCATCTCCAACAGGGTGGCTCCCAGAACTCTGCATCTGCCCTCATCATGCTCACGGCTCCCTTCCATACTCTTGGAAACTCTTGTCAATTTCCTCCCTTCCTTCGTCTTTATTCACACAGATTTTTTTTTTTAACCTCTTGGGGATTTTAATGAGAGTCCATGGAAATTTTGCAACCATGGGTATTTCATCATCCTTTTAGAGAGGTTGGCACCTGTTGTGTGTTTCTTCCTGGGGAGATGAGACAAATGTCTACTAATGCAATATAAGGTACCAGTGACAGAGTAATGAGTCCCCAGAAGTCCAGTGCAGTGGACTGATGAGTTTATTGGGCTTACTCACAGAGCATGAACAAGTGTGGACAGCCCCAAAGCAGCCCTATCATCAAAGAGCCCACCTTAGCCTTATGACAACTCACACAGCCTGCATTCCTGGATGGTCTTTGACAACTTCCAGACAGTTCAATTAGCAAGAGGCCCCTTTCCCAGCAATTGTTCCTGCTTCGAAGATGACTGTGCACAGGAGCCCTGTAAGCCTTCTGTGTCAATTCCCTGAAATGTGTAGAGTGTATTTACTTCCCAGGTTTGAGGAGTCTTCCCCCTCTCACAGCTCTACCTAGTTTGCCATCTGACCTAGGTGCTGGTAGTGATTAGCCCTCTGAATATATATGGTGCCTGAGATTCTGAGATCCAACCTTCACTCTTCACAGAACTTAGTAACTTGGCAAGTTAAACCTCAGCTTTTTTTTTTTTTTTTTTTTTTTTTTGACGCCACAGAGACTGGATAGACCTGTCCTGAATATAAGCTCTGCATCCAACCAGCAAATTCACACCTACCCCAATGCTGTTTTGAAATAGCAGGTAACTTTGAGGCAGATTTCACCTGTTTCTGGAAGCTGAAATCACCCCTTCACTCACTCTACAGTAGCCAATCAAGTCATTTAGACTGGCAGCTGAGTGTGCCTAGTGCCTAGACTTCAACTTCAGGGAAAAAAGGCCCTATTGCAAAGTATTTTCACCACATGACCTTCACACCTCTGGTGACATTATCCCCAACACTCTATTTCCAACACCCCAGGCACTCTTGGGAGTTAATGAGGAAAAGGTGCTTAAGCAAAATGAATTGCTTTGAGATTAGCATTCCAAGAAGTTAACTGGAATTGTGTGGTGTGAGTGACTGTGGTCTCCCTAGATGGCCAGTTAGGGAAGTGGGTGGTTGCTCAGAACCTTTTTCATTCGGCAACCATAAAGCTGTATTTGGTTTGATTTGCTTATAAGGCAAGACCGGCTACAACAGGCAGAACACCCTTCTTTATGCTGGACTCCCAAATGCAAAGCCTGCTCACACCAGCAAGCTGAGAGCAGCTTAGCCACCTGTTTGGTGGCAGAGAAAAACTCACACTCAATACCATAGGATCTCTAACTCCTTTGTAGATCTTGGCTTTTTGACAGATAAGTAAGGCATTAACCTTTGGCCACGACCAGAATTGTATACAATCTAGCACATCAGCATAGCCTGGGATCTGGTTTGTTTGGTGGTAGAGTGGCAGAGGTGTGAAGAGCCCACCCCTTCAACACCTCCCCACCACCTCCTTCCAGTCAGAGGTCCCACGATATTTTGTTTATGATCTAACAAATAAAGCTTGCCCCAGAGTGCAAAGCGAGCCACATTAATTATCCATAGAGGCCATACAGTGGTGGCACACACCTTTAATCCCAGCACGCAAGAAATGGAGGCAGACGGATCTCTGTTGGTTCAAAGTCACTCTGGGCTACACAAAATTGATCCAGTGTAAAAGAGAAACAGGGCTCACACAAAGGTGGTCCTGGCACGTGGAGTGACCTGCCTTTAATCGCAGAATTAAGGAGTTGGAGACAGGACTGATATGGCTGGGCAGAGAGAGGGACGTAAGGTGGGAGGTGCAGGCAGAGCAGCAGTCTGAAGAGTCAGTCTGAGGATGCGGTCTGAAGCAGTCAGCCCATTCAGCCTGAGGACAGGATCGTCCCTTTGGTCTGAGCATTGGTAGAGGTCAGAACTCTAGTGGCTGGCTACTTTGCTTCTCCCACCTTTCAGCTTTCATCCCTGATAGCTGGCTCTGAGTTTTCATTATTAACACCAATTAGAATTTGTGCTATGCATTGGAGAACGTTTTTATTTCTCTTTAACCAAAAATTAGTCCAAGAGACAGCTTTGAAGGGCTATGATCTGGTGATGGCCAAGTGTTGACTGGGGAGTTAGCTGGAATGTAAAACTTCAGATACTAGAGTGAAGACAGTCACCTGATGAAGACAGTAACAGAGTCTGCAGGTTCAGGGCGAGTGCTCTCCTTATGCTGTGACCTTCGACTTCTGATCTTTATAGCCCTGCGGGAGTGTCTCCCTTTAAATGTTGGGGAACCTGGGGCTTCCTTCTAAGCCATAAAATATAGCTCACAGCCACCCCTTCAGCCATTGATGGTCATTACAAAAGGCCAGAGCTACAGCTCCTCTGGAAGTCTTGGCAAAGGAAGAAATAAAATGGCTTCCAGCTTGTTGTTCATAGAAAGAGGCCCACGCCCCCGGGAATGAATTCTCAAGGTGGCCCAGTGTTTCCTAGTCATGCCTCCAGATGGGACCCGATGCTGTGGCTTCACTGACCCCACTGACTTGGACTGAATCTCCATAGTGAATTAGCAGAGGGAGAAGCCCCTGTCTGTGGCACTTAAAAGGAAGAAGGCTTTGGGAGGAGTCATTGCTAAATGAAAGACTGTGGCCCCTTTGATAAAGCACTGCCCTTATAAGCTTGATGGCCTGAGTTTGCCCCCCAAAGTTCATGTTACACACACACACACACACAGAGAGAGAGAGAGAGAGAGAGAGAGAGAGAGAGAGAGAGAGAGAGAGAGAGAGAGAGAGAGAGAGAGGCTAAGGGGATGGCTCGGAGGTTAAGAGTATTTGCTATTCTTGAAGAGGGCCTGGGCTTTGGTTCCCAGCACATAGTAGCTTAAACCATCTATAACTCCATCTCCAGGGGCGTTGATGACACTCTTCTGAAGCACACAGGCACCAGGCATGCACACACACACACACACACACACACACACACACACACACACACATACACACCGATACACATAAAATAAGTGTAAGCAAAAAAGGCCAGCTATGATGGCACACACCTGTAATGAATGCTTGACAGCCAGCTGTCCTGGCATACTTGGTGAATTCCAGGTCAGTAAGAGACCCTGTCCCAGGAGAATCACAAGATGGATGGCATCTGAGGAACAATAGCCAAGCCTGTTCTTCAGTCTCTATGTGCATATGCTTATGTAAATACACTGTACAAATGTGAGTGTACACACATGCACACACAGTGTGCATGCATGTACACACACGCACATGTGTGCACTCTCATGCATGCACACACACAAAGATTAATGAAGCCATAAAGGGGAAGCCCAATCCTATGGGATTGGCTGAGTAAATCAAAGGAACAAGAGCTGAGCTAGGAGGTTCTGATTGGCATCAGAACCTTTAGGACCCTGCAGAGCCCAAACTAGCAGGAAAGACAAGACCAGGTGTGGCCTCAAGCTCTTAAACTTTCTAGCCTTTAAAACTATGAGTCAAAATGAAGAAGGAGGAGGAGGAGAGGGAGGAGGAGGAGAAAGAGAAGGAGAAGGAGAAGGAGGAGGAGGAGGAAGAGAAGGAGGAGAAGGAGGGAGAGAAGGAGGAGAAGGAGGGAGATGAGGGAGAGGAGGAGGAGGAGAAAGAGAAGGAGGAGAAGGAAGAGGAGGAGGGGGAGGAGGAGGAGAAGAAGAAAAGCACATTTTTTAAAAAGGTTATTCAGTCACTCAGTTCATGGCATTCAGTTACAGTAGTGGAGAAAAGCAAAAGCCTCGTGAGGAGACCCAGGCTAGAACTAGGAAGTCAAGTGGTGTGTGCAGTCCTACCCAGGAGAACATCCTAAGTGCCCAGTGTTTTAAGACTCCGTATGGCAGTTTGCTGTGCACCCATAGGGACTAACACACGGTGCTTTCAGAACCTATGAGTGTTGGCCCAGCAGAAGAGAGTTATCACCTGTGCCATGCATGCAATGGGGCTGGCTCTCCGGTGCCCCTTGGTGCTACGGCTTAGCCAGAGGCTCTGGTCCCTTGCACCTGAGCCATCTCCTCTCTGAACCCTGCTCAGTGATGCTCAAGAAAACCACAGGTAGTCTTGATTTCCTTGTGCACAGTTAAGATTCTGAACCTATGGGGAGGGCTTTAGAAATGGGTCTCTAGAGACTCTGATCACCTACCCCTACCCTGCACACCACTGACCAGCACTCACTTTAATGTCGCATTCACTTTTAACAAATTGTATGATCAAGAGTTAAAAATGACCCTAGAAAATGATCATTTTCTTTTCTTTCTGTGTCCCCTCATTCCCTCCCTGCCTTTCCTCCTCCCCTTCATTTACACTCATTTCACTTGTTCAGATAAGACGGTAAAAGGATTAGAGTATGTAGCATCGCTCCAAATTGGTCTAATGGAAATGAGGACCCCGCTCCTGGAAACGAAGGCAGGATATAAAATAGGATAATTGACAGTTTTCACATTGCAGGCCAACCTCCGAGTTCCTTTGTGTGGCTGGCCTGCCCTCATCTCCGTGTGACAGATTATCCATTTTAGAACTCGGTGAGAGGGACAAAACAAGGACAGACAGCACAAACTGAGATGTCCACCTGTGTCAGTGGCACCTGGCTGTGCATGCCTCAGACTAAACACCTCCAGGCAGACGATGTGGCCCCGATGAGCACATGGGATGTGGGGGCTGCCCCAGACACCCTCTCTCCAGATGCCCTGTAAAGCTCTGCTAGCAACTCAAGACTACCACCAACCAGAGAGATAGGGGAAGTCGTGTCCCTTAGAAGTGTTTTCCTTACACACTCAATTTCTCACTTCCCAGGCAGCCTGTTCCACAGTTTTGCAGCCGTGGCCTTACTGCTACCAAGGCCAGAGTGAAGGGCAATGCGACTCCAGGCTCAAATTCTGTTTGCTTTAAAAACTATTAGATTCATTGATGCCCTCTGCCACCCTGAAGATGGACATGAAGAGAATGGCATACTAATCAGAAGGCCCGGCCACCTGTCTCCCACTTTCTAAAGCAATATGATATAGGAGTGCATTTTGCAGCTATCCCAGGGTTTGATAGTTTCACACAGCTGTGTACAGCCGCTGTTTCACAGCTTTACTAAGGGAAAAACACACACACACACATATGAGTACATATGCACAAACAGGCATAGACATAGATAACATGCACATAGGCATGTGCATACATGTAAGACAGGGTCACAAATGCAAGTATAGACCCACACGCACATGTGCACACACTCCCTTCCACACATATGCTCCCCCAGTCAACTTATTCTGTGGCCTGCTGGCTCTAGTAACTATGTGGGATCTGAACGTTGTATTTTGCTATTTTGTAGTTGGTATCTTTGTAATACATTAGCTCAAGCTGAGGAACAGCCAGAATTGGACATATCCCTAAATGATGGTAGCAGGGTGGCATTAGCAAGGCCTGGCTTTGATCCCCAGCACTGACTGGAAAAAAGGAAAGAACAAAGAAGCCAGAATGAATAATGAATTCATCAAAACTGTCTGACATAAAATCAACACAAACATCTACAAAACTGAGAAGGAATAGGCGTGGTTTCTGTGGTTACTTTTCTGAGATCAGATGAGATTGGGCACATTCAGGGTGGTGTGGATATAGACTGTGATTACTTTACTATAGGTTTCTTAACCACTCTCATGCAGCTATTTTGCCACCTGGAAAAAGTGTTTGGTAATCACATCCACAGAGATGGAATCCATGCCAGGACTGGGCACAGCTGGAGGAGCCCATCTCAGGAGCCTGCTACAGCCTGGACTGGAGACAAATAAGCACACATCATCTTTCTTGTGTAGTCCCTTCTCCAATGCAAAGATGGACTTCTTCAAAGTAGCAGCACTGGATGTTTCCAGGCCTGGTTTGCACTGCTGGACGACTCCTTTGCAGAGCCATACTGAGTTGATAAGGTTACTTCATAACCACCGAGTCTTGCTAAACACAATTTTCTTTGTGTTCCCAGCGAGGCTGAGATTGAAGCCCTCTTGGGAGAAGTGGCAGATGCTGTGTTCTTTTTACAGGAAAGGCCACTGGAACCACACACTGTGCAGAATGGACAGTGTTGATCCAGCTCAACAGCTAGCTTGCAAAACCTCAAATTTAACGCAAAAACCCATGAAAGGAGGGCTCAAAGAAAGAAGTTGGACTGGGGAGATGGCTGTGTCCTGTAAGTGCTTGCTGCATATTCTTGGGGACTCGAGCTTGGTTCTATGCCCCACATTCAAAACGCTGGCTGTGATGGAGTGTTTAATGTCTGGGACTTGCTTGCCCACCAGCCTCACCCAGCCAGCAAATCCAGGACCAATCCTTCATCAAAAGCATGATGGACAGGGCCTGAGAAACAACTCTTGAGGTTGATCTCTGTATACACATGCATCTGTACATACATGTGTACCTACAGGGACAGAAACATCCACCTCCACCAGACAAAGGGAACGAATATCAAGCTATTCCTTGTGATTACTGTTTCCCAAGCGTGGGTGCAGGAACACACTATCCTGTCCTACTCCAGACTCTGCTGGGGACTTGCTTTTCACTGGATGCCATAACCACCTCACCATGAAGTATATGTAAGCATTGTGTGCTTGACATGATAATTACTTCATACATGTTATATACGTATGCACACACGTGCACACACACACACACACACACACACACACACACACACCACCACCACCACCACCACCACCACCACCAGTTCTTCCTGTAATTTAGTTCCTTGCTATGGTGGCCAAGTTTGACTCTTTCTGGCTGTCTGTCACAGTGATTAGTGTTCTACTAATGGTACTAATGGTCTGGCTTGTTCACTGGCCTGCATGGGCTGATCTGCCTGTTCCTGTCATGTATATTTCCAGACACAGATGAGCTAAGTTAAAAACCATGCACAAATGTTAAGGAACTGTGTTCCCCAGAAAGTTAGCACTATCTCAAGTTCTCACTTACAGAAAGAGGAAGAATCCAGGTTCCTCGTTTCTCTAACGGGTACTGGGAGACCCTAAGATAGCAATGGAGGAACTCTAGAACTATGTGCGATGTTGTCATCACTGTCATATGTAGAACCCCAATCACTGAGCCTGGGGCCTACTGAAGATGACTAGGTCTGACTTCATGGTTCCCTGTGCCTCTCTTGCTTCAAGGAGTCTATAAATGAGCCGATTTTCCAAGAAGCCTTCTACTCATCCCCCATCCTTTATGGAATGAATCTGTGGCTATCATAAGAATCTCAACCATTCTAAACCCAGGAAACTATTTTTGCATCGGGACACGCAAAAGGTGCCACATTTGAAAGTGAAAGCCCAGTTCTTGTTTCCTGATCATGAAGGAGCGTTTGGGCCATAAAGAGGGGTGTAATAGGAGAATTTGGATGGAGAAACCAATCCCAGGAGGTCAATGAAGGTCACCTAAGGTGGGTCACCAGAGGAAACGCTGCTGGAAAGATGGCTTTTTTAGTACAGTGTTTGTTTGTCTAGCAAGTGTGAGGACCAGCATCTGCCATCAGAACCTATGTAAAGAGGCTGTGTATGTCTGACTTCTTCCTTTCCAATTTGTATCCCCTTGATCTTCTTTTGTTGTCTTATTGCTCTAGTTAGAACTTCTAGTGCTATATTGAATAGATATGGAGGGAGTGGGCAGCCTTGCCTTGTTCCTGATTTTAGTGAAATTGTTTTGAGTTTCTCTCCACTTAATTTGATGTTGGCTGTCAGCTTGCTGTATATTGCTTTTTATTATGTTTAAGTATATTACTTGTATCACTGATCTCTCCAAGACCTTTATCATGAAAGGGTGTTAGATTTTGTCAAAGGCTTTTTCAGCATCTAATGAGATGATCATGTTTTTTGTTGTTGTTGTTGTTGTTTTGTTTTTTCTTTTAGTTTATTTATATGGTGGATTACATTTCATATGTTGAATACTCCTAGCAATAGGGGGGAAGTTGCCTGAGCCAATCAGATTGGTTACTACCCCAATTGTCATCAGAGAGCCTTTATCCAGTAACTGATGGAAGCAGATGTAGAGATCCACAGTCAATCACTGGGTTGAGCTCTGGGACTACTGCTGAAGAAAGAGAGGAGGGATTGTACCAGCAGGGGTGGGAGGTGGGGTGGACAAGGTTGTGACGGGGAACTCACAGAGACAGCCTGAGCTCATGGGAGTGCACGGACTCTGGATACACAGTTAGGGAGCCTGCATGGGACCAACATAGGTCCTCTGCATGTGTTTGACAATTGTATAGCTTTGCCTGTTCCCAAGGCTTTGAGCAGTGAGATCAGGATCTGTCCCTGGTGCTTAACTGGCTTTTGGGAACCTGTTCTCCATGCTGATGCAGGAGGAGGAGTTTGGTTCTGCCTGTACTTGATGTGCCTTGCTTTGTTCAAGCCCATGGGAGACCTGCCCCTTTCTGAGTGGAGACAGAGGAGGAGGAATGGATGGCAAGGGGGGGTAGATGGGAGTGGTGGGGGATGGATGGAGAGGAAAGAAGAGGAGAAAAGGGGAGGGATGAGGGGAGGAGAAATTGTGGTTAGCGTGTAAAATAAATGAAAATATGTTAAATAAAAAAATTAAAAACGAGGCTGTGCATGGTGGTACAAGTGTGTAATCCCAGAGCCAGGGAGGCAGAGACAGGCATATCCTGGGGTTCACTGGCCAGACAGCCTAATATAATTTGGCAAGCTTGGAGTCAATGAGAGATGCTGTCTAAAAAAAACAAAAGCAAACAAGCAAAAGAAAGAAAGGAAGGAGTTTGATAAGGTTTGGTAATGTTTGATAGATGATGTCACCTGGGGTTGTCCAAATACACAGGCATGTTTATGTGCATGTAGGGTTGAGTGTATGTGTGTGTGTATATGTGTGTGTATGTATGTGGGTGGATGTAATTGTGTTTGTATATGTAGATGTGAGTGTAAGGTGTATGTGTAGGTATATGTGTAGGTCTGCGTGTATGTGTACAGGTGTGAGTGTGTGTGTATATGTAGGAATGTGTGTATGTATAGGTGTGAGTGTAGGTATCAATGTGTGTGTGTGTGTGTGGGTGTGCATATGCGTAGGCATGTGTGGGGGTGTGAGTATATTGTGTATAGGCATGAGTGTACATGTGTGAGTGTATGTAGGAATGGATGCCAGGTAGGCTGCTCCCTTCTGGAAATGTCAAGAGCCCCTGCATCTATATTCCAAAGCTGCTTGCTGTCACTTTTCAACTCTTCAGCCTTAGTGACCAACCTTGTGCTCCACGTTCACTCTGCCCTGTGGTTTGGCAGAGGCAGCTGGTAAAAGCCCCAGATGTGAGGAACCAGGAAACACAAGTTCCATTTCCACTTGTCCATCAGGCCATTGTTATTTAGCCCTGTAGCTCCCCAGTGCCTATGGAATGTGAAGATGGAGGAGATCAGGTGGGCAGGCATGAGAGTGGCCAAGGTCTGCCAGCCCCCATCCCTCTCTCTAAGTTCTCTGACATCATTTCCCTGTAACTTCTCCTCAAGTTACAGATAAGAAAGTGAGACTCAGGAAGGTGACAATAGCAGGGAATGGACCAGTGTGTGGCCTTTCAACTAAAGTTCCTAAGAGAGGACACAGCTGTGTGGGATGTCCTACAAATGCTGAGTGAACTTCTGTGACTGTGGAGAGGGTGGGATGCTGAGGGTGCAGCCCCAAGTACAGATTACCTTGTGCCATCTTGGCCCTTTGAATGGCACCATCTTCCTGTGTCTGTGACCTATTGTAACTGTTAGGTAAATCTTCTTGGAATATATGGATGGAACGTGGCTTCTACCAACCCCAGGACTGAGAATGTCATCAGATGGCATCTAAGTCCTAAAGCAGAAATGTCCCAAATTTGTCATATACCTTATATTTCCACCAGTGTATTTGAAAATGTCTTGATTTATTTCTGGCCTTGTTTTGTTACTATAAATGCTTCATGAACCTGTACCATAGTAGAAGATGAAATTTGGGGTACCCCAGGCCGTGGTCACTGAATATTTGCCTCCAGAATAGACCATCTCTTACTTCTTTTGGAGTGAGAGCTGTTTCTTTTGTCTACGGGTTAAACCCGAATAACAGGGCTCAGGGCACCGCAGGCATCATTCACGATGGCTCCTGTTCTAGCTTGTGGTAGCCACTTACTATCCCTCCAGCTTTTAAAACCGTATGCTTAGAAAGACAGATGTCTAATGTGCCTTGGGCTGTGCTGGTCACTTAGGACACAAAAATGGTGGCTGCTTTATTAAGCACACCAGGTCTCAGGCTGCTTGTTGCCAACACAATATTTCATTAGTGTAGAGCCCCAGGGCTCTCCAATCCCCTGGTCCCTTGGGTAACTCTGAGTCCCTCTGGAGGACTTTTTCTGGGGATTTCCCTCTTCCCTCCTCACAGCTTAGCAGGGAATTCTTTCATCCGTGGGTTCCCATGAGGCTGGCCCATGCAATGCCAGGAAAGATTCATCAGGACTCTTTCCCCTGGTGACTTTCTTCCTATCCTCACTCTCCAGACTCTCACCTTGCCTGGAAGCCAGGGAACCTCTTAGTCACCTATGGCCTGCAAAGGGAAAACAATTGCTCTTCCTCTCACACTTCCTTCCATGCCAGCTCCCCCTTTCTTCCTACAGCCTTCTTTGCTGAAAATCACTAGTGGCTTGTTTTTACCTTTTCTCCCTGCTTTTGTCCTAAATACCAACTTTGTGACAGATCTTGCAGAATTCCTGCAGACATGAGCACTGGGTGTCTAGTTTTAATTCTCTTTCACATGATGTAGTTCCTTGGGAAGCGCCCAGGGGCTTCTGTCCAGGACCCTTCCACTGTCGCATGAGCCCACCTGACAAAGGATGTGTCTAATGTCCTGTAGCCGGTCCACAAACCATTCGTAGGGTTTGCTTCATAGACCCTGAACATCTCGGAATCCCCGCAATTGTTCTACCATGCTTTACTTCCTTGTGTGTATACCCTCCCAGCTGTACTCAGCAGCCCTTAGTCAAAGCTATGCCTGCTGGGAAACACAGGCCTCCCTTACCTCTGACAACCACCCTTCCAGTCCTAATGCACAGGTGCGTTTTCCTGTTGGTGCTGCCCTTTGTCACTGCATCAGCATCAATGTGGACATCAATTCCAGGAATCCTGCAGATGCCCAAATCAATGGCTGCCTAAAATGTAAAATGTACCCTTGTAAAATGTACACAATCTATTACTTCCTTCCGTCTACTTTGTCTCACCTAGATGCCTGCAATACCTAACTCTTCATTAATTAGCTGATCTGCGATGGTGTTTGGAGTGATCATGGCAAGAAAAAGTCTGGGCATATTTAGTACAAAAGCAGAAATTTAATATATATATATATATATATATATATATATATATATATAAAAAGTTTGGTCTGTCGTTCACTAACTCTACAAGTAGAAGCCCACAGATACAAAGAACTGAGTATCCATTCATATGCAGAATATCCTGACCTGTAAGTTTTAAGTGGTGCTCAACATGTCAGCTACAGCCTCAGTTAATTCCCAATTACATAGATTTTGTGGGTGGTGCATTAGTCTCAGGCTGGCCTCTTAAAATGTTTTGCAAATGCATAGCCATTTGCCCTCTCATACTGCCAACCGCTGTGCAGTTGTGGGGAGCGCATGGCAGAGTCTGACCAACAAGCTGCAGGTGGAAGGGGTATGTGCCATTTCCAGGCCAAGGCGTGGAAGAGCCAGGGCAAGTCTCCAGCTGCTCTCCCACCTGCTGCTAACTGCAGACCCTAAGATCAAAAGCATTTCACTTGCCCCGGATCCCCACTGAGAGCAGGAAGTAACTTGTCAGGCTTCTGGGCTTGAATACAGCAGATCACACCTCAGTCTATTCAAACATCGCAGTCTTCTATGTTCCTGGATCAGGTCACCTCTTACAAGGAAGCTCTCACATGATCCAAGGCCTACATCAGTTCTTTATAAGACTTGGGGGGGGGGCACATGCATGACCACCTCAGAGCCTACGTAGGTCCATAGATAGGTGGGTAGGCAGAAAGAGAGACATAGACAGACAGAAATACAGATGTGCCAGTGGAACTGTGACTAGGAAACATGATGCAAAGGTCTTTACTATTCTCAGATTCTTAGGCCACATTACTTTAATGTCTTAGCTGAACAAGAGAGGAGAGTGGGAATGCTCCATGCACATAAGATCTAGAAAGATTCTGGAATCTGAGCTTCTCTGGGCCAACACCGTCATCAAGAGAAAGAAAACAGCACAGACACTTCATCGTGATGACAGTGCCATGACTTTTGAAAATTGAATTCAAAAGAATGCTTATGAGTAAAACTATCACAAAGGGCATAGATGAGGGTAGCAAGGCAGCTCCACAGCACAAACACTTGCTGCCTGAGACTGACAACCCACCCACATTTAACCCGAAACTCCTGTAATTGAGTAAGAGAGCCGACTGCACAGTGTTATGTTCTGACCTCTACATGTGCATCATGTCACAGACATGTGCTTGCACACACACACACACACACACACACACACACACACACAAATAATAAGATGGATAAATTTTGTTAGTGGAATAAGAGATTTGGAAAGAGTCATGAAAATGAGTTCAAGTCACCAAATTGCACATTATGAAAGAAAAATGGTGTATTCAACTTAAATTGTATATAATGAAGGGAAAGGGTGAGATGTGACCTGGGAAAAGCAAGTCGCTAAAACACGCATTGAACAAGGTTCAGTATCTGGAGTAGGTGGAGAACTCTTTGGGAAGAGGAGCAAACGATCTCATTAAAAGTTGGACTGGGCAAAGGAGGTTAACTAAAGCCTTCAGGTGTGGAACCCACACGTGATCACCGGCTGTGAAAGCAGCGCTGCCCACCAAGACTCGGTTCTTAGCTATGCTCTATCACAGGCGACCTAACAACACAGCACCCAACGAGAAGATCTGCATTAATTGAGAGAGAGAGAGAGAGAGAGAGAGAGAGAGAGAGAGAGAGAGAGAGAGAGAGAGAGAGAGAGAGAGAGAGAGAGAGAGAGAGAAGAGAGAGAGAGAGAGGGAGAGAGGAGAGAGAGAGAGAGGGAGAGAGAGAGAGAGGGAGAAGAGAGAGAGGGAGAGAGAGGGAGAGAGAGAGGAAGAGAGAGAGGGAGAGAGGAGAGAGAGAGAGGGAGAGAGAGAGAAAGGGAGAGAGAGAGGGAGAAGAGAGAGAGGGAGAGAGAGGAAGAGAGAGAGAGAGGGAGAGAGAGAGAGAGAGAGAGAGAGAGAGAGAGAGGGAGAGAGAGAGGGAGAAGAGAGAGAGAGAGAGAGGGAGAGAGAGAGAAGAGAGAGAGAGAGAGAGAGAGAGAGAGAGAGGGAGAGAGAGAGAGAGGGGGGAGAGAGAGAGGGAGAGACAGAGAGAGAGAGGGGGGAGAGAAAGAGGGAGAGAGAGAGAGGGAGAGAGGACAGAGAGGGAGAGAGAGAGAGGGAGAGAGAGAGAGAGAGAGAGAGAGAGAGAGAGAGAGAGAGAGAGAGAGAGAGAGAGAGAGAGAGAGAGAGAGAGAGAGAGAGAGAGAGAGAGAGAGAGAGAGAGAGAGAGAGAGAGAGATGCTCTGGGTTTCTGTGCTATGTCAGTGTACACAGCAAAAGGGCAAGAGAGAAATGAAGGAAAAGTTCCCACAGAGCTTATTCCTCTCCTCTTGGTCCATTCACACTGCTGTCTGTAACACAGTGCCACAGACTGGGACGTTCATACACAATAGAACCTTCTTGGGCTCAAAGCTTTGGAGGCTGTGATGTCCAAGGTCAAGTGAGGTGTCCCTTGGTGCTTGATCCCTTAGTGGAAGGATGGAGAGCGCACCAGAGAGCACGGGGGCCCCAGTCTGCAGCTGCTTCGCACACACTGTAGTATCAACCATCTGTTTATGCCCTCATGACCTAAGCAGTCACTTCAGGCCCCTCCTCCCAACACTGCTGTATCAGGAACTCAATTCCTAAAGTTTTTAGGGGGTGGTCTTCACATCGGCCATTGAGAAAGCGGATGTTTTACAGATGGGAACAGGATTGATGGAATGAGTACATATCACCAAGGAATGTCTTAGATTGGCTTGTTCGATACCCACTGGGTAGTCAGTCTAGCAATGGCTTTTATCTGGTGGAGAGATTGAGAAGCCAGTAGCTGCTCAGTGCACAAGGCTGGATGCCTCAGCATCTCAGATCTTGTACAGAGGGCCTGGGGGCTCCTGAGGGAGACTCTGGTCTTTAGTTCACATTGGGATGCAGAAAAGGCTGGGTTTTGAAATCAGTGACAGATGGTGGCAACAGTGACAATAGCCTAGTAGATGGGCTTACCACCAAGGAATGAATGCAGGCAGGCAGGCAGGCAGGCAGGCAGGCAAAAACAGCCCTGCTTTACTTCAGATATCTTTATAACTGGACCACCAAGGGACTCGATGCCCATGCTGGGGGAGAGTCCTTCCTCCCTTCAGCTAACCCTTCTAAGACATATCTTCATAAACCCGCTCAGAGGTCACTCAGCTGATTCCAGATCTAATCAAACTGACAACCAAGATTAGCTATCACAGTTTCCCTTGTCCTCAGGATCTGCTTGCTGTCATGAATCGCTGGGGGGGGGGGGGGTGTCAGGAGGCTGTGTGTGTGTGTGTGTGTGTGTGTGTGTGTGTGTGTGTGTGTGTGTTGTTAATGCTCCCCTTGGCGGATGCCTCAAGAAGACTTCATTGTGCCTGGGACAGCCAATGAGAACTTCCAGGAAACTGTTGTAAAATATTTTATGCTGCTGTCAAAGACTGTGCTGCTGGGCCAGTGCCCACTGTTGCTATGGACAGACTGTAGCAGTCGGCACCTCAATTGTTGCAGAACTGTGGAGAATTTTTTGCATGTTTTACTGTTGGCAGTTTCTTATTGGGAGAGAAGTCTACTAGTCTTTGCTAAGACATTAAGCTTGTGGCTTTTCCTGAGAACAAAAGCATTTGAAAGTAATGAAAACCTACTTTCAACCCTAGCTATAATAGGGACCTGAGCCTGCCTACAAAGCTGAGTGTGATGCTAAGATACGGATCCATTATGCGGGGTTGGGAAAAGTTACATGACTGCTTCGAGGCACTCTTTCCTTACTAGCAAGTGAGTGAAAGAATTTGTAAGTAAGAATGAGAGCAGCCACCGTATCTGATACATCAGCTATCCATCAGTGTCAGCATCTACTAAGTAAGGGATGTGCAGAATGGCCGTGTACCGATGACTCTGTTCCTATTCCCCATACCACAGGATAAACAACACAGAAATTTTCTCCACTGATGTGCTGAGTTGGCTACAAGCCAGCCAGCCCCCTGCTCACTGAGTCCATTGGACCCTTCAGCCTTATTGATGAGACAAATGGTCAAGAGGGGACAGAGAAGAGACGTGAACAAAGCAGGGTCCAGAGCCCCTTGAAGGAAGCTTTGATGGCATGTTTCACTGTCCCCTCCCCCACAGGCCACCTCCCCTTTGTGCAGGACATAGGTTGGACAACACGCCTGCTTGCCCACCCTGCTTTAATTTTCTCCTACAATTTATGGATACTCAACATGCCATTTACTCCCTGTCTTTCTGTCCTAGAGCCTGCAGGCCATGGAGACATGGAACTCTGACATCTGTGGTCCCTGCCACACCCCCACATCTGCAGAGGTCCTGGTGCAGAGTCTATGATAAATACAGGCCACTGAATGAGGTGACCAAAATTCAATGAAATAAAATCCAACATCACTTGTAGCCTCTGCCATACGCTGAAAGGTATCCCACCCCGATTCACATGTGGGAGTCTATTGTATGGGAAATAATATTCATTGGGACACAGTATAGGTTGAATGATGTTTATTCAAGGAGAAATCACTTGCACCAGAAACAGATGACCAGTATCATGGATTCCTGCTCCAAGCATGCCACCCAGATGCTATCCCCCTGACCAGGAAGTAAGAGAGCGAGCTTGGGTCTGGGGCAACAGATCTAACCTCCTCACAAGTCAGGTTCCCACCTGCACCCACATAATGGGTGTGGTGCAGGCTGGGCGGATATCTTGATACAGGAGTCCCAGCCCCAAGTAACTGAGAATGGGACTGTCCTTGGAGATGGGGATGTTAAAGAGGTAATTAAGGTAAAAAATGAGGTCAGATGGGGTGATCAAATTTGACTTGACCGGTATCTGTATGAGGAGATTTGGACAAAGCCAGACCTTAGGAAGATCCTGAGAAGTAAACCAGCCTTAAGTCTGGGAGAAACTCCTGGAGAAGACTAGCCTGCTGACAGTTCAGACTTCTAGTCACCAGAACCAAGAAGAATTTGTGGTAGTTTAGCCACCCAGCCTCCAGGCCTTTGCTATAGCAGCTCTCTCATCCTGATGCGTTTGTTGTGTGAGCTGAACTGAGGTAACTGAACGGAGTAGTCCAAAGCAGTAACGACTTTAGTCCTTCATCCTCTGAAAAAGAGCCCCCTGCCCCGCTCATTTATAAAGAGCTGAACAAATCCCTGGGAGAATTCAACCCCTCATCTCCCCAGGTCACACTCTTACCTGGCAGATAGGACATACACATCTAATAACTGCTCTGGGTCCCTTGAAAGACTTCTCGTGGCATTGTCTATTGTATGGGCAGTATCTGTCATCAATTTGTAAACTTGCAACAAGAAAAGGTATGAACATGCTTACAGCACAGTAGTTCAGGTAAGAAAGAGGTGTGTCTCGGAAGTTGGAGTGGAGTCTTCTGCAGCGGCATGGCCAGGACCTGCAGCTGTAAGCTAATACAACAGCATGAGGGTGGGTATGGGGAGGGAAGTTGTTCTCAGAGAACAGCAGACCTCAGTGTCCACACAAGGGCTTGGGCATGGGTGGGTGTGTCATGTCCTAATGAAGATTCCAAATGTGCCAAGACTTCATCCTGACAGAGAGGTGGCAATCACGTGACCTAGGATCAGCTGCTTGGATCCTGACTTTGGGCTTTCCCCCAAACACTCAGGTGGCCTTCTGGCAAGTTAGGACAGAATTCCAGGAACCACCTCTTTCTGCCTAGGTTTCATATAGACCCCAAACCTACCTGAGTGTTGGCCTAGGTAGCAAGCACATAAAAACAAAAGGAAAGGAAGTGGGCACAGGTGAGGGGTGGGGTGGGGAGGGGTGAGGAGGGGTGGGCAGGATGGGGTGGAGGCTTGTCTCCCTAGGGAGTGAAGTAGTGAAAGCTACTAAATTGTCTAATCAAGATCTATTCGGGCAGGGTCTGTCTTCGTCTGCCTTTCTTGCTGGGCATAAGATGGAGAGAGAGAGGAGAGAGAGAAACTATCAAAGAGGTATTCACAGTTTCACATTGTAGAAACACCACTAATACTGCCTTCTTCGCCTCTCCCAGCTTGACCAGGACTTCATCCTGTGTGGGCACTGCTAGCAGAGGGTGGGCAAAGATTACAAGGTGCTATGATTTCTGGTCATGGAGACTAAAGAGGCCATGTTGCCTGACAGCATGTGGAGAGGGCACAGAGAGCATACTAGTGTTTCAACATTCTTCAAATGTCACCTCCTCTCCTCTCCCCGGCCCCATACAAATGTAGCTGAGCAGCAGCCACCTCTAGAAAGATGTCTGGCTTCTCTGTACTGACATCTTTGTTCCCTATTACTATGCGGGATGTCAGCGAGCAGGAGTGTATGCGAGCGATTCCCTTCTTTCTATCTGTAATCAAGCTGCAGGACACATGTTAGAATTCTAATCAAGAACCTGTGGAACCATTAAAGAAAAAAACTCCCTAGAGCCAATTTTTTTTCAATGTCAAGTGAAATCCGCAATGAGCCTCTGGCCTATCCTCCGCTGAGTGCCCCGGTTGTATTGATGGATGGAGTTACCACTTCTTAAACACTCCCAGCTCCCCTTAATTGACTGGATTTTGGCTCTGTTCCTAGAATCAGCTCCTTGGTGGCCTCTGACCATGTAGACCGTTCAATGTAGTGGAAGGAAGGTGGTGGTTTTGCCTGACTTTGAGCGACACCAGCTCTTTGCTGCTGGCTTAGTTCCAGCCTGAGCAATACTCATTGGCCCTTCCCTCCCAATTCTTTCCTTGAACATCAAAGGTTCACACCATGCTCTTTCTAAAACCCAGGCTCTCCTCTTCCCCTTCCATCATGCGTGGTGCATCTCATCACCTACGTCTCAGCTCCTCTATAGATTTGTAAATCATTAGGTGGGAAGACGAAAGGAGGGATGTGAGCAGATGAATGAACTGTCAGAAAAAGCAAAGACACTGGAGGGAGAGAGAGAGAGAGAGAGAGAGAGAGAGAGAGAGAGAGAGAGAGAGAGAGAGAGAGAGAGAGAGCACAAGAGCAAGGAGGAAGGGGAGTTATTTTCCATATCACTGTGCCAGAACAAGCTTGTGACCAAACAGCCTGAAGGAGCAAGGATTTATTTAAGCTCATGATCTCAGATATCTCAACCCCTGATCCTTGACTCTGCTGATTCTGGGCCAATGGTGAGGCAAATAGAGGTTGTTCACTTCATAGATGACAGGAAATAGTATGAGACAGGAAGGAGCCAGGAGCAGATGCCCTATGAACTTGCCCTCAGTGACCAACTTCCTCCAACTAGGCCCTGCCTTCCATGACCCCCTCAAATGGCACCACCTGCTTTGGACTTAGCCATGGACACATGAGCCCTCTGGTGAGGATACTTCAAATCCAAGTCATGGGCAAGGGGTGGGGGAATAAGAGGGACTTCAAAGTTGAAGCACTTCCTAAGCCCAGCAAGCTCTTTCTTGAAAGCGTTTTCACTTCTTGTGGTGGTGTAAATAGGAATGCCCCCCATAGACTCACAGATGTCAATGCTGGGTCCATGGAGTGGCGCTATTGGGGAGTATGGCCTCATTGGAGCAGGTGCAGCTTTGCTGGGGGAGATGTGTCACTGGAGGTGAGCTTTGGGGTTTCAAACACTCAATCCAGGCCCCCCCCCTCTCCCTGCTGCCTATGACTCAAGATGTAGAACTCTTAGCTCCTTTTCCAGCACCATGTCTGCCTGCACACCACCATGTCCTGATTTGATAATAATGGACTAAACCTCTGAAAATGTAAGCCAGCCCCAATCAAATGCATACCTTTGTAAAAGTTGCCAAGGTCATGGCATCTCTTCACAGTGATAGAACACTGTCTAAGATACTTCTCACCAAAAAGGTTAATAAGACAGATATATACATTTACTTTTCAACCCATTTCTGTGGCTCTCTACCTAAAACTGGGAAATGTGGGACCTGAGTGGGAAAACAACCTGTTCTGACCCAGAAACTGTCCTTCTCCAGACAGATGGGACAGAACCACCTGTATCTGGTCTTTTGTGTTAAGTGTGACTCTTAATAAATCGAGGCATTTACCTGGTGTGACAATTAGTTTTAGTCATCAACTTGACACACATCATCTGGGAAGAGAGTCTCAGTGAGAAATTGTATAGTTCAGGTTGGCCTGTGGGCAAGTCTATAGGGGATTGTCTCCATTGTATTATTGATGTGGAAAGACACTGCCTACTGTGAGTAGCACCATCCCTTAGGCCTAGGTCCTGGGTTGTCTAGGAGTTGGAGAAAGTAAACTGAGTAGTACATGCCTGATTTGTCTCTTTGCTCTTGACTGTGGATGGGACTAGACTCTCAAATTCCTTTTTGCCCTGACTGTGATTACTCCCACAATGGGTAGTAATCTAAAATTGTGAGCTTAACTAGATCTTTCTGATCTGAGTTGGTCTCTGTCAGGGTATTTCATCATAGCAGCAGAAAGAAAACTGGGACACTTGAATGGTCTTGGTCATTCCTAGGCCGACATTTCCTGTACGCAGATTTTGCTCTTGACAGGAGATTCCATTTCAAGAGTAATCACTTACTAAATAATCCAGGGAAATATTAGGACAAGGGAAGACCGACTCAAGCATAAGGAAGGGGCAACTGTACTCCGGGTCACTATGCAAGTGGCTCCTCTTTGAGTTCTGAGGTCAGCCATCAACATGAGCAAACCTGGTCCCTGGAAGACTGTGTGCGCCTCGCGAAAGGCAGATGCTAGGAACCCTTGGTCTCTTAGTTCTGAATCCTCAGTATTTGCTTCCAATGATCAGTGTCTTCCCCAGGTGGTCAGCCTTCTATGGCAGGCTTCTCTGGGAAACTTTGAAGAGGACATCATGTGAGCAAGAAAGACACAGGAGGAAGCCGAAGTGTTTCCACATTGCAGGGCTCAGTATTCTTGTTAGAGTAAAAACTGTGTTATCTTGCTCAGCTGTGCAGGGACAAGGTGGGGGAATACTTGGCTCCTCCCTCCGTGGTCATGGCTGCTGGTTAGTGTGGGCCTGAGCAGTCCTATCTTTTTGCATGAGTACCTGTTCATGTAACAAAGGGTTTCCAAAGGCCTTTACAAAAACTGTAAGTGCATGCTAAATAGAGAGCTGGGTAATTAAGCTCATTAGCAGAAAATAATTTGCTCAGCTTGCTGAAGGTCGCTGGCTCTGGGCTGCCCGTGGAGCTTAAGAGGCAAAGGGGAGGAGGTGGAATTGGAGTAGGGAATAGGCAATAGGGAGTCCCTTGTGCCACAGCCACACTCCTCCCCTTTCCCACTCTAAAGAGGGGCTGGTGGGGTGGGGATGTGTAGTGGGACTCCACCAAACAATGGTTGATCAGCCAGCTTACCAGTTTATACACAGGGTCATGAACCTAGAGTAAGCGGGTTTCGGATGGTGGGGAAGTACACAACAGCAGAATCTTTTCTGCAGAGTCTGTATCTAGATACAAATACCAGTCCTGGGAACACATCTCTCCAAAATCCACTCACTTGCTTGAAGATTGAGTGTCTTCATTACGCATTAGCTGCCAGAAAACATGACGCAAAGCATTCTCATCTCTCCCTTCAAAGGGAATGTTTTACTGTATTGGTACTGCTTTGAAGCTCCTTGTAGTTCCCATGACTTAGAAGACAACCTACACTTCTTTGCTTGATTATTCCCAATTTCTTCCTGGGCCAGCACCACTCCTTCCCTCCCTCTCATGGAAGCTCCACCCCTCAGAGGTCTCAGCACACCAGAGGGAAAGCTTTGTAAAGACTCACTACAGGCTGGTGCTGTGATGCTGCGGGCAAAAGGGTCTGCCTTGCAAGTGTGATCCCAGAAGCCACCAACACTCACTAGATACAGCAGAGTGTCTATATAACCCCAATACTGCTATGGTAAATTTCCCAGATGCTCCCAGGTCAGCTAAACTGGATTATATAGTGTGACAGAAACAAGAGAGCCTGCTTCAACAGGTGGAGAGAGAACTGTCTTCCCCATGTTGTCCTCTGACAGCTAGAATGCCATGGTATGCATAGTAGTAACAACAATAACAATTATAAATTAATAAATATTAATAAATATTTAATAAATATTTAAAGCCTCATTACCTACATATATCCTCTTCCATTTGTCTAAAACATTGATTTTCTTACTTGTTTGCCTAGCCAACCCCTACACACCCTGTAAAGCTCATCTCAGAAGTTATCCATTCTCTACAGCCCCTTTGACCTGCTTGAAAAATGACCACCACCACCACCACCCCTGCCACTATTAGTTCTGTATCACAGAATTGGTCACTCTATCCCGTAGGTGACTGCACTATTTTCAGATTCTATCCCAAAGCTTTGAGCTCCTCAAGGGCATGGTGATGGCGATGTCTTCTTCTGTTAATGCTATCAGCACTAGAATTGGAGACAAAGCTGGTATGGGCACCCAAGATTGTGAATCCTGCCCTGCTCCTGATCCACCTGTCCAAATGCCCAATGTCCGATGTCCCCTCCATCCCTCTAGCCACAGCAAACACAAGGAGGACATTTGTGACTGTAGCATTTCTTCTCCCCCTCTCCTTGCCTTCTAGTCTCACTTGATAGCCTGTATTTTCCTTTTTTTAAGTTTATCTCCACCATCATCTTGATGTGTGGACTACCTACTTCTTCTAGTCTGCCTCAGTTTATCCATAAGTTAAATAGACATAAGGAAACACCTGAGTCCTTTTTTTTTTTTTTTTTTTTTTTTGGAGAAACATTACATGTTTTCAAAACATGCAATTAGCATCTATCAGCCATGAATTATGTAAAACCCTACGGGGAAAATGATGATAAAGACATAGATCCTGCTCTACAGTAATTGTTCATCTAATGGGAAAAAATGTACACATGGCAACTGTTACCTTTAAAACATGTCAGGGACTATACAAATACTGTATATTATAAGTTGAAGAGAGATACAGAAGTGTTTGTGGGTGCTCACATTCGGTGTTACCGTGTAGAGAGTGAATCTCACCTATCAAATTGTTTAAGACCCTGCCTAAGATGCGGCCTGAAAACATTGGAAGAAGTGGATGGTCTGGCTCCTAACAGGAACAGGCTAGGGGTGGGGGGTGGGGTCAGTGGCGAGGCACTGGCAGAGCATGTCCAAAACCACAAAGCCAGCAAATGAGGAGAGGTGCAGAGCAGGGCTGGAATGATTAAGTGCATATTGGGGCATGGAAGATGGCCACTGGCCTGAGCTCTCAGGAGACTGGAGATCTGCAGCAAGCTGTCTTCAGGAGCATCAGAAAAGCTCCTTATAGACTAGGCAGAGAGCCCAAGGATCCTGGCCCACAAAAGCCGGCCATGGTCCTCAGCACCACACAAGAGGATGCTGAAATCACGTAACACACATGGGGATACACATTTGGGAAACTCCTTTTTAAATACAAATAAATGTGTTAGAGATTTTCAGGGTCTTGATATGCAGATATATTCTGAAAATTCATAGAGTAAATGAATGTTAGACTATGAAATCCAGTATTTTGCAAGGATTACATTGAACTTGTGTTGCCTGTAGTAACAAATGCTGGGAGCAAACAAAGGTGTCCATCCTTCACAGTGCCATCTCATCTAAGTTTGCTTATTTGGAGACTGTAAACCTCCCTGCCCGTGTCTGACTGGCAGGAGGACTTCTTTAAAATCTTAAAGATCTTTCCTGATCTCTACATGTTTCCTTCTTACAAATGCCAGCCATGAGGAGTACAGATGGTGGACAAACTTTGCTGATGCAACTGTAGCACTGAGATCCAGGCTGCTTTTGACCAACTCAACGAGACACAAAGCCAAGAGTGCTCCTTTTGCAAAACAGGCTTTGATTTTGGGACTCTATGGATTTCAAAGCAGGAAGAACCTGAACCATGAGAGTTGTCTATAATTCTGCCCATTCTTACTATATTAGCTTCTCACTTAGCTGGAGACCTAAGCACAGGTTAGACCACACTGAGCCTGCATGCATCCACATAGGACATTGTAGACCTCAGCCATCTCCCCACCCATTGACACATGCAGAGTACCTGCTGGGACCCAGAACTCCATGTCACCTTCAATAAAGAGAGCTGGCATCCAAGGGAAGACTCTGGTGTGTTAAGCCCTTGGACTTGCTTCTGATCCCTCCCCTACACCTTTGTGATAAAAAGTTCTTTCTTTTATAGCCCTGATAACATTTCCCAAGACTCCATGTGTCCTTTTTCAAATGTGTCCTTTTCTTTCCAACTGTGCGTGCTTGTGTCACCTGGCCAGCCTTCCTCAGCCTCACCTTGTAGCGTCACCCTTTCCAGCTCTGCTGTGCCATGTTCTGAACAGTTCATCTGGCTACAGGCTTCCTTCCCATGCACTCTGGGCAACTGTTGAATTTGAGAGACACCTCTGGGCACCAGTCTCCAAAGGTTAGCCTGCTAGCCAATGCCCACCTGAGAAGGCTGATGTGGGCAAAGCCCCTATGAATGGTGGCACTGTCAGTCCCTCTGCCCCCCACAGCAGGGGCACCTTTATCTCCAGGCTGAATGGGGGAGCACAGGAAATACTCTCCAGAGAAATCAAGCCGATCTGCCTAGAAGGCTGGAGTTCCCAGGGTGGAAGCTGATGCTGACAATAGGGCCTCCTTGTTTTGGCATCAGTCAGAGCACGGATTCAGATTTCTGCAAGAAAAAAAAATCAATTAATCCTAGACTTCCAGTGTTCACAATACGCCTGAAGGGAAACCCATAACATGTTGTGGGACAGTAAGTGTTCAGAAGTGGCAGAAGGAACCTGTGGAAGCCATCTATCGGAATCAACTGAGTGCCACTGTTAAGAGCAATTGGTAAATAACCACAGATCAATAGACACAGGGAGAAACAAGAGACAATGAAGAGAAGAATCTGAAGATGTGAAGACAGACGTTTAAACCATTACTTCTCTCTTCTTTTTCTTTAATGACGTTTTGCCTGTGTGTGCATGTGTGTATGTGTGTGCGTGTGTGTATGTGTGTGTGTGTATATACACTGTGTGTGGGTAGGTGGGGGGAACTGTGGGTACGGGGAGACACTGTGTGTGTACCTTATTCCCACAGAAGAGGGTGTTGGATCCTCTGGAACGGGAGTTATAGATAGTCATAAGCTGCCACGTGGATGGTAGGAATTGAACCCACGTCCTCTTCAAGAGCAGCAAGTGTTCCTGACAGTCGAGCCATCTCTCCAGTCCTGCAGTTCTATCATCTTTACAGAGATTTACAGAGCTCTTTAAAGCAAAGGCATCTTCCCCAAGAGGAGCCAACTAAGTAGCAAATGTGCTTTGTCAATTGGTTAAAACCAGCCTGGAACCCAACAATTTGATTGGCTCTGAAAGTTTCATACTTCTGGGCTGGGGAAATGGGCCCACAGGTGAAGGTGCCCGCCACAAACAAGAGATGTGAATTTGTTCCCTTGCTCTCACATGGTGGATGAAGAGCAACAAGGAAAGTATTTCAAATCTAACTGATTGCATTTCCACTGATTAAGGAAGGGGGGCTGCTAGAATTGATATTAGGTTTTCTGAAGTCTCAGCATTGTGTTTTGAAATATACACATGCCATCTCATCTACCCTACACTCCATAGAGGGCACAACTAATGCATACTTTTCTGATGAAGGCACATGAGATGAAGTGGTTTGTAAAAGGTCATATAGACAAGTTGAGAGTTAGGCTCAACACTGAGGCAGTTCAATATGAGTCCCTGGTCAATATCAGTAGATTACCCCTACCCTCCAAGGTGGACAGGATGCCCGTATTCCAAAGTACACTCCAGATCTAGCTAAAACAGTTTAGTAGATCAGGAAGCAAACCTTAGGGGAGGAGACTCACAGCAAGATGTGAGACTAGAAAAGCAGGTGCCTTGTAGGAAGGAAGATGTGCACAATGGCACACAAAGCCCTCATGTTATAATTTGCAATGATTAGTAAGGGCTGGAAGGTAGAAGCTCTAGTGGCAGATGCTATTTTATGACTAGTCAGTACAGAGGTGAAGAGGAAGCTGGCTAGGAAACATTCTTCTGAGAAAGGCTCATTTATAGCTTTCTTTGCTCTCTCTCATATATATATGTATATATATATATATATATATATATGTATATGTGTGTGTGTGTGTGTGTGTGTGTGTGTGTGTGTGTGTGTGTGTCTATAGCATAGGATTCAGGACTGAAGCTGCCATGCCTCTACAGCGTTGGTTTCAGGACTGCTCAGCCATTCAGAGATAAACACAGGAGAAATCAGACCCAGCTGAAACTTGCAGGCACCAGCACAGCGGCACACTTTCCACAGTGCCATTGGTCCCCCTGGGACTCCCAGGTGCCAGACACCAGACTGTCCCTTTACATGGTTGCATCAAGACCCTAATCCCTGAGGCCAGGAGATGGCTTTGTGGGTAAAGTGCTTGCTGCACAAGCTGAGGACCAGAGTTCAGGCCTAGAACCCACATAAAACACGAGCAGCAGGGAGCACCTGTAACCCCAAGATGAAGAGGCCGGCAAGGCAGGCAGATTCCCCAGATAGAACGCTCTGGTCAGATAGCCTAGCTGAAATGTCAGGCTCTTGGTTCAGTAAGAGACCCTGCCTCAAAAAACAGCAGAAAGTGATGGAGGAAGACACCTAGAAACCACCTCTTGCACACACATGCCTGTACAGCTAGTTCTATATTACCCTAAGATCCAAGTGCTGCTTGCATATGGAGCAGCATGCAAGGCAACCAACCATCTCCTACAGACAAGGAGAACGTCTTCTCTGTTTGTTTGTTTGTCTGTTTGTCTGTTTTTTGTATTTGGTCAACAGTAAAAATGAAAGGTAACCAGAAACGCCAAGTTACATGAGAAAATAATGGCCTAATATGAACCCTAAAATAGATAAATGCTGTTTGCTTTCGGGCTGTCTGGCTCAAATTTTTAATAAACCCTAGGAGATTGAAATACAGCTATCCATCACCATGTACATGTAACAAGCAAAAGAAATGGTATTATGGGGATACATGAGGGGGGGGGTCACGGGGAGGGATAGAGTGGGGGGAGTGGAGAGATGTTTGCTTCCCATGGAGCCAAGAAACGATGTTTCCAGTGAGTGCGCGAAGATGTAAAGCTTTAAGCACACTATTAAAATTTATGAACTATATCAGTAGAACAAACAGGAAAGAACACGTGATGATATTAGAAGGAGATGGCAGTTGGGGGAGGGAAAGGAGCTAAGGCTTTTATTAAAACACTGTGCCAAAGGTTAAGAAATCAAAAACACAAGCTTAAGCACATTAATCAGATCTATGGGTGAAACAGCTAGGGCAGGGGAAGATAAGGAAGAGCATGGGGGGGGGGGGAGGGAAATGTCCCACTCTCCATTTGGCACTGCTCTGTTCTGATCCCAGTGGGTGATCGTTCATGTTAGATTCCGTCTCCATCCTCAGGCGAGACCCAGGCGGGGTATCTCTGCCTCAGTCCGTTCTGCACTGCTGTAACAGAAGACTGAGTCCTGTGTGAAGGACAGAAACGTATCCCTCACACTTCTGGAATCTTCCAATCCTATTTTGATCTTGGCACTGTGCAGCCATAGGGATCCTTCTCCGTTGTTCCCCTTACCCAGACCAGTCCACTCCACTGCTGTCCTCTTGGCCCCCTGAGAAAAAGAGACCCCTTCATTAAAATACTTCTTACCCATCTTTTATGATTCTTAGCAGGGTGGATAGTATTCATTCAGTAAACACTTCTTGCATGTGTGCTGTGATCAACATTCTAACAGAATTAGGAACACAGCAGGGAACAAACCAAACAGAACGTTGGGCCCTTGAAACATGCATTCAATATGTCTAGTTCCGGCCTTCTGGGACCTCCCAGTGTTGGGTGGCTGCCTTGACTCTGGACTGCTGTGTTGTGTGCCTCTGTAAAGCCATTATTGAACTGTAAGTTTGGGAATTTGGTAGGACACGGACCTAACCTTGTTCTGTTTTTCCTGCCTTCTCGGTGCCTCAAGTACAAGACTTGCTCCATAAATACATAAATATGAACATATTGAGTATTGACTGGGATAGTACAGAGGTCTATGCTGTTTTGTCATCCCTGTTCCCTTTATTCTTGCTCCTTTCTAAGCAGCACAATTAAATTATTATTGTTCGGGGACTCTATCCTCATACACACCATAGAAGACCTTATAGCAAAGCTGAGATGTTGTATGAAGCTGACTCCCCAGGGAGGCCGGGTGGAAGAGAACAAGGAGACAGACGAGAGGAGGCCAGACCAGCAGAGAGATAGAGACTCTTCTCATGTTTGTGGAAAGATACACAGCCGGATTGTCACCAGCCAAACCCCAGGATACTAGTCATGAGTGCACAGAGTTGGTAAAATGAAGAGAAATTCTGGGTGATGCTTAGAAAACTGACATCATTGCTGCTTCTTTCGGGTTAGATGGGAGAAAGATAAGCTCAAACCAAAGCTGGTTTATCTGAAAACACAGGGAAAGAAAAGGACAGCTTGCCCGAGAGAGGTCCTACCCGTCTGTCTGTGCCTCTGAATATACCCTGAGATCTGAAATGATTAGTGAAAAGTACAGTGACTTGGAGCCTTTCAGGGCTGGACTGAAGTCCTGCACTCTTAGACACAGTCAGCCAGAGTGAGGCCCAGGACAGAGATGGAGCAAGAGATAAGATTGAGGGCAGTCGCCTGCGCCTCTCCCAGCACCTCTTGTGAAGTGCTCATGCTAGACAAAGGCAACACTCATGTTTATTGTGAATATGCTTCTGGGAAAAATCAGATTGCGAGGAATGGTGTCCCTGGCCAAGCTATTGTTCCCAACAGCCTCAAGGCAGAGGGCGCTGAATGGAGAGCCTGAGCAAGGCAGGATCCAGAGGCCAGAGAGAATTTGCAAACTCAGGCTCCACACAAGATCTTTGTCCTGGGGAAGTAACTGGGCAGAGACAAACTAAAGGGAAACTAGTTTCTTTTAGAATATCGACATAGCTGTTTGAACCGTAAAATAACATCACCAGTATGCCACCAGGACATGGCCTGCAAAGTGGTGGGCTCCCAGGAAGAACTCTTCCATTCCCTTCTTATTCAAAGAGAGCAGGCAAGAGGAACCCTTCAAAGAAAAGGAGCAGGGGCTGCTAAAATCTAGGTCTCAGCATCCTGAGGATCTGTTCCAGTGACACTGAGGGTTGTTCCCCACTTTTCCCTTCCCTGCAGGAGGGGCTTAGAGCAACTGTTCTGTGTCTTATCAGTCAGCGAGTGATGGGAAGTGTGTGCTAAGAATAGATCCTGGAAGCAAGTCCACTCTCAGGAGGCACATGAGCCGTGGGAGGAATACGACAAAGGAGGGGACGGAGCTCAGCCTGTGATGGCTTGACTCATGCTTGTCCATCAACATGACCTCAAGCTAGAATGTAGGAGGAGCAGGGAGGAGGGAGGAACATCCAGTGGCTTTTCTGGACAGCCTTCTTTGCCTGTTAGACCAGAGTGGCTGGAACTGGTTCGCTCGGCTTTCTATCACCATGGTGAGCACCTAGAGTAACTAACTTAGAAGGAAAAGGTGTGTTTTTGCTCAGTGTTAGATGTTTAGATCCGTGGTTAGCTGGCACTGCTGCTCTTGGGCCTGTGGCAAATTGATGCCTTGGGGCAAGAGTGTTAGGATAAAGCTTTAAAGGGGATCTTGTGTGGAGGACCATGGTGGGTTCCATGACTGATGAGGGTCACCGAGGCAGAGGGACAAACATTCCAGGCAGACAGAGTTTAAGTGAAGACTTTTATTAGAAGAGAGGAAAGGGGAAGGAAAGAGAGAAGAGACAGACACGGAGAGAAGACAGAAGAGAAGAGGGAGACAGGAAAAGTCCTGTCTGCCCCAGGGGAACAGCGGGAAAGAGAACTGGAAAAGACCAGAAAGAGAGAAAAGCAGAGAGGGGGAAGAGCCATAAAGAGAGCAAAGAACAGAAAGAGAAAGTTAAGTGGGAGTGTTATGAGTTTTCTCACCAGCCTGGTCCCACAACCGAACCAGCCCCAAATAACACAGAGACACTGTACTACATATAAAGCTGTCCACCTGTTACTAGCGTTTCTTATTGCTAGCTCTGTCTTAAACATTAACCCATTTCTATCAATCTAACATGTAGTTTTGGCTTACTGGGAATGCTGGCCTTACATCTTCTTTGCCTGCTACATCTTTGCAGAGAAGAGAGAGATTTCCTGTTTGTCCCTGCTTATTTTCTGATTCTGCCCAGCTACATCACTTCCTGCCTGTCTGTACAGACCTCCAGACCTCTGTGGTTAGCTAGTGCAGTATCTGCCATGCTACATCAATTCCTGCCTGGCCAATCAGTGTTTTGTTCACCAACCAGTAAGACAAACATATATACAGAAGAACATTCCCCATCATGGGAGGTCTTTCTTCTAAAAGGGTCCTTTGCACCTGCCTGCAGACTAGTACTCATGGAACCCTGAACTGACCAGGGTACTGCCTGAGTGCATTCTGTCAGGTGATAGGGGCAGGCTGGCATTATGCCTGAATCCTTGCAAAGAGTGTTATGTAGAGTAAACTGCTCACTCCAGACAATCAAAATCAAAGACAAGGGGAGAAAAGATGGATGTCCCACAATTACCTTCAAGGGCCCGTGAAGATGGAAGGGGCATCAGATTTGGGAGTAAGAAGGTGCTGGATTTGGCATTTCATTATGCTCCCAGATCCTCCCATCATCCATTCATCTCACCCAAGCATTCACCTCTGGGCTTGCCTTTTCCTCTACACTATTTTTCTCCAAAGGACAAGGAGCCCAACCCTGCTCTCCCTGTCTGTCAGTACCCTGATAACTCACCCTCAGCCTGGAACCACCCACTACACTCTATCATCTAAAGGCTGTGCTGCTTCCCAGAGTTGCCAAGCTGAGAAACACATGACATTTACCACACCATCCTTTGAGGGAACATTCTGGATCCAAACCCTACTGGACAATGGCTGCAGACATGTGGGGATGCGGCTGGTGTCATCTGGCCTTGGAGGCCAGAGGGTTTTATCCACATTTGCCTTCCTTAGCACATCCCAATGTCCTTGTAAGCCTGCAGGGCAGAGATGTTGGCATGTGCCAGCCCCAGTTGGGAAGGAAAGCAGAAAGCCTTGGGGAAAGCGAAAGCAGGACTTCTGTTAATGCCTCACTTGACCCTGAGGCTTCCTGCCCCTTGGGAAAGCTCTATAGCCAGAAGGTCAAATCCTGCAGCCTGCGGAAGATTCCTTATGATAAAGACTGGGTCCTGATAAGCTTACTTCCTCCTGGCTATCTGGGGACATTCCCTTCCCAGAACATGGCTACTGCTTCCCTCATCACTCTCCAAGCCCAATACTAGAAGAAAATACTTTCCCTGGGGCCATTTTATCCTGGATTTTCCCACCATTATTAGAACTTGGAGTAATTGGATGTGGGCTCTCAGGTCAACCAGAGTTTCAGCAGTGCCACACAGACAGATACTTCTCTGTCCAGTTTTAACTAAAAAAGAATATGAACGTGTATTTCCTTGGTAAAGTGACTACCTAGAGAGCAGAAGTCTCGCAAAGATAAAAACTGTGCCTGAAGTATTTATAAAATCCGTTTTAAGGGCACTTACCAGCCCACTAAACAAGGAGTCCCATTGCACAAATGCATAATGGACCACTGAGAGACCTCTTTACCAGAACTTCAAGGTCTCCCAGAAGAGGTGTGTTTCAGACAGGAAAGCATAGCCCAAAGATGAGGGAGGAGTGTGTGCCCGAGCACTGGCATTTGGAGGTTTGCGCTGAAAGACAAAGCATGTATAGCCCCAGCCAGGGCTTGCAGTTAGATGTGGGTCCTCCAGTTAAGACTGACTGTGCAGATCATGGGATGGAGCACCTTAGTGGATGTGGCAGAGAGATAATCAAGTTCCAGAGGCTTATGCAGGAATGAAGAGAGGCTGCATGCTGCCAAGGTTTGCAGACAATTTGTAAGATAGGAACCAGAAACTCTCTCAATGGGAGCATCATCACAAGGAGAAAGGCTCCCTCACAGCCTCCTGCTCTTCTGAGGTCTTGTCTGGTGGGTGGAAGGAAAGCTGAGCTAGTTGCAGGGTGTGGGGTAAGAAAGACATCAGAGGCAGGGGCATCTGGAATAGTCACAAACACAGAAGGGTCTTTCCGTCTCTTAGGGTAGCTGAGAGTTTCTGAGTGCCCACTCTCTGCTGGTCTCTGTGTGAAGCATTCAAGTGTTTCTCCAGTTACCAACTCCATTGTTAATTTGACACAAACTGGAGTCACCTAGGAAAGGGAACCTCAAATAAAGAATTCCCTTGATCTGATTGGCCTGGGGTCGCGTCACTGGGTCACTGTCTTTATTGCTACTTAATGGGGAAGGACCTCAGCCCACTATGTGAGGCACCACCCCTAGACTGGTGGGCCAGGGTGGTGTCAGAAAGCTGGTCAAGCAAGAGACCACAGAAGAGCAAGCCAGCAAGCACACTCCCCACGTGTTTGGCTTCAGTTCCTGCTTGAGGCCCTGTCCTGGTGTTCTTCAGGGATGCACTGACCTGGAAGGTTATGCCAAAAGCCTCTCCCGCCATGTTCACCCAATGACAGAAAAGCAAAGTAGAACTGTTAGGATGGAAAATTTTAGCCTAACTCTCCACTGACCCCAGGATGCTGGGAGTCTTAAATCCCAAGCTGAGGATCACCTACTTGAATGTTTACGACAGCCTGTGAGTGAATGAACACAGGAAATCAGCCTTGTCGCCACACCCAGAAGCCTTTGGGAAAGCAGACTTCCTGGGCTAAATGCGGGCTTGGATAGTTTAAATTCATTGGTCTGCACTGAATGCTACAAGGTGATAGGTTCACGATGTGTGGGCTTTGTTGTAATTCTATAAAAGCTGTCTCAGTCCTGTACTGGGGGTTCCTCAGCCCTCTAGCCCTGCGTGGCGTATGGCTGATGGCCCCAGTGCACTCGGAATATAAAGGACCTCATGCTTTTGCATCAAGACTGCTTCTCTTGAGTGATTTGGGGGGGGGCGCCTTTCCTGAGTGGGAGCTTGAGGGACCATGCTCTCGTGGGTCTTACAGAACAACATCCCCCCAAACAGATAGGTTATAAAAAAAAAAAAAAAAAAAAAAAAAAACCTCCTAAGCCTCACAGTAATTAATAAATTCCTGGAGGCCTGGCATACTGGCACAGGAACTTGCTAAAGGTTCAAGGGCAGTCTGGTCTCTGGTCTACACAGTGAGTTTTAGGCCAACCAGGGAAAGAGACAGGGAGGGGGAGAGGCTACAGGAAACATTGAGATCAGCATCCCCCATATGCCTGTCTTCAATCCCAGGTTCTAAACCAGGACAGCATCCCCTTCCCTGTGACCTAGGAGAGCAGCACAGACAGGCCACACTGCAGGGAGCCCCCAAATATCCCCATACCTGGTACTGATGAGCTGCAGCAGGGAACTGGGAGGACCCAGATCGGGGTCTGGATTCTCCTCTGTTCCCAATGCCTCTCTGCTGATTTCCTTGCTATCTGGAAAGCAGCCTGCTGGGTAGAAAGAGCAAGTTAGTGATTCACAGATGAACAAATAGAACCATATCTTTGCTGTTCTCTGTGCTGAGCACTGTGATAAGAAATGAAAGAGAAGAAATACAGGCCTTGGAGTACTCGGATGCCTGGCAGAGAGACCGGCTAACACAGGGAGAGCCACCCAACAGCCCTTCCAAAACAACAAACTCAAACTGGGCAAGACAGTAGAAAAGGATAGAGGTGCTGGGCTCGGGGACCAGCCTGTGTGTGCAGAGGATGGGGAGTCTGGAGAATGCCTGCCAGAGGGGACAGGGCCCAGGTAAGTGCTTAGAAATAGGAAAGAGGTGAAGCAGGGTGGAGGTAGGGTAGGGTGGGTGCCCTTTGAAAAAGTCTGGCCTTAGCTATGCCCTCTAAGACTGCTCTGCCCAAGTGAGAGGAACAGATAAGAAGCTCCAGTTTGGGGGCCTGAAGCACCCTTCATCCACCGTCTTTATTACACACCCTTTTCACTCCCCTGGCTCTGTAGATCACTATTCTGTGGCTCTCCAGCGGCTGCAGTGGGGGGGGGGGGGACACTCACACACTTTGTGTTGAGTGCACACTGGTGAGGTCCTTTCTTATAACTCTATCCTTCAGCTCTCAGGGAGCTGCTCACTCATTATTAGCTAATAACACATACCAGGGCTTAAATTTGCATATGAAGACTCTTGAAGTCTTCAAAACTACAAAGGAGTTTTATGAGCCTGTAGACATAGACTCCTTAACATGTATGATGCCCTCTCCTCTGGCCATGCATAAAATTCACACTTCCTTAGATTCAATAATAGCTCCTGCCCCTCTCCTGAGGGCCTAAGGATCAGGCTCTTGCCCTTTGTCAGGGTCAGTGGTAGGAACTCCTGGGATGCCTGACCTTTGACTCACAGATACTTGCTTCTGGAGAACACATCACTCTATAACCTCCACAAGCTGTTTTCCAGAATGTTTTTCACAGCAAAGCGAGCCACCCATATCTTTAAAGTGCACTTTGAGGCCACCTGTAGAGATGGGGATGGGGGGAGGGATCAGAAGCTGTTCCACAGCAACTCCCAAGTCATCCACAGGTACACAGGAAACAGTGCACTCACCCGAAGCTCCCAAGTAAGAAAAGCCTGCCCTGAGGGTGCGGGTGCTGGCCTTCTGCCTCATGCCAGTGAGAAAGTCTGTTTGGTTTTTTCCTATCAAAATAGTTAGCCTAACAAGGGGCCATATTCCCTAAACCCCCCTTCCCCTTTGCACCAATCATCCAACTGCATCCGGTTATGAAATCAAGATTCCACCTGGATAAAAGATAGAGACAATCTTGGCCAAGTATACTCACTACTAGCCTAATTTAGGTTCTAGCAAATTCTTTTTGCAAAAAGAAGTTGCCTTGCCTAATTGCTTCCACTTTATCTGTTTGGCCTTTTGTGTAACACAGGGATCACTGTGTCCCCAGAACACCACTCACTGATGGCATGTCCAGTAAGTAATTTCCAGAATGTGAGAGAATAAGACCGAATTGGATTGCATGTGATAACCCTGTGGGAGAATCCAGACCTTCAAGTACACCACAGAGAGGGGAGTGGGGGGTGAAGATGGCTTAATCTGAGACCATGTGCATCTTTGGAGCTCATCCTTTGAACCGGCTGGGTGGGTTGAGAGTGCCCTAGAGCTACCCTAGGGTGGAGGAAGAGATGAAAAAGGAGGAGAGAAACCACCATGGAGGAACCTCTTCAGGCCTCATGCATGGCTGGGCAAATACTCCACCACTGAGCCACATCCCAGCCAGGGGCAGGATTCTCTGAAGGACACACAGACCTTGGTCATTCCTCTGTGCCAGCCAAATGCCCAGCTACTTGTGCAGGGTTGGGGACAGTTCTACCTCTAAAGTCCAAAAAGAGAGGGGTGAGGAGCCTCAAGCAGGTGTATGCACCATCCTGGATCTTCAGGAGCCAGCGTGAGAATGAATACTTGGACAGCAGCCCAACACACTTTGTGGCATTTTCATCAAGAACTACTGAGCTGCACAGTGATGAGTCCCATTCCTTGCCTTCCCTCTAGCATCACTTTCTCTCCCTCTCCTCTCAGTACACACAGACACAAAGAACATTAATTAGAGGGACAATTGTCCATAGTCTAGAGAAATTCCCAACTTACGGAAGAGCTGGTTTCCTACAAAGATAACTGGAGACAGGCTCTGTGTGTGTGTGTGTGTGTGTGTGTGTGTGTGTGTGTGTGTGTGTGTGTGTGTGTGTGTCCTGAATCATTCATTAGGTGTGTGGGAGGGATTGTTACAGAGAGGGAAGCAGAGGCTATGCAGAACTCTGCTTGTTTTATAGTAGCCTGGAGCTGAATTTTGAATGAATAGATTTCATGTAACACATCAACCTCTTCTACAAGAGAGAGGGACAGAGATGTTGAGCCAAGAGAGCAACATTAACAAAGCAGTTTCACCTAGTTTGCAGAAAGCTTTGGAAACAGAGACAACTAAGTTACTAAGTTATTCTGTCCTTAACATGAAGTCCAAAGGCAAGTTAACATCTTCTACTGCTCTCACATCATGGATACAGAGAGAATTCCAGGACAGTAGGGAGTGAGAAAAAGTTCATTTGTGGTTGCAAAATTCCAAGAAGTGATATGGGTACTGCAGACAATGCCTCCAGGGGCTGAGGTCTGTCCCAGGTCAGGGAAGGAGGAAGTGGGAGAGACAAGAAGTCAGCCTACCACAGAGGCTTCCCCAAAATGGTGGGACCTGGTCAAACAGTTCTTAGAAGACAAAACCTTATTTTCTCTGGGAGACATTGAAGAAAAGAGGAAACTAATTAAATAAAAATTGAGGAAGCTGTGGGCCACACGCTGGCTGAATAATCGAGACTCCACTATCAATCGTCATAAATCAGTGTCACTTAGAATCCTTCATGTTACCCTCTGCCCCAAGGGCATATAGGATGGACTGCAATGAGACCAAGGCCCCTGTGTTCTGTCTCACAGGGAAACAGGGAGTCATAAGGGAGAACACAGGTGACTGCCAGGAAGATACGCTGTGTTAAGTCAAAGATGTGTGTGTTTCTTCTAATGGCTACTGGAAAACAGTAATGACCCTGTCACTCATTTGTCAACAATAATGGTATTTTGTATTATTGTTCCTGCAGTAAGGCCTTTTAGGTTTTAGGTTTTCATAGATGTGTGCTTTGCTGTTGTTACGTCTAGACTAGAACCCTCTTGAGACCCTGTAGCACATCTCCTGTCTTTCCATCCATCCACCCTGTGACATTCCTCTCCTCCTTCATTCCACACCTGGTGCTTGTGAATGTATAGTGTGTGATATAAATCTACATGTGTGTGGTATTAGAAACAGTGTGAACACCTTGGAGACTCAAAATAGGCAAAGAGTAGCCTAGAAGAGCTTAGACACTGGAGTAAAAAAAAAAAAAAAGGCATTTAGGACCCACGTTTTCCATTTAGTAACAATGAGACCTCTTTGGTTTGTTTGTTTAAACTTCTATGTAATAGGAAGTAAATAGGACATCTTTCAGATTCTTAAATGGTATAACACATTTACACACTCATCATAGGGTCTTACATATAAAGTGTTCAAGAAATCATAGGGGAAATCAGGGGAGAGGGACCAAAACATGAGAAGTTTCTACCCTCCAGTCTCCTGATCTCGCACATCAAATGACTTAACAAACAGCATTTCCTTGGGGCATTTTCATGCTCCAAGAGAAGTCTGCCTGGGTGGATGGGTGAGTGGCCAGGAATCTGAGGAGGGCAAGGCGCCCAGGAGCTTGCCTTTGAACAGCGCTGACCTTGGTTTCCAACTCAGGAGTTCTTTCTCATCTGGAACCAACAAGGAGCTAAAGCCACTCACTCCCTCCTAAAATGTGACCTCAAAAAGCTACTTTAGCTGCCATGGACGGCAACAGTCACAGGTTTGTGTTTGTCTTCCCAAGTGCAATGTCCAGCTTGCTGGAGAGAACTGGGAGTGACTGACTGGCCATGTGTAGTCCAAGATGTTAGACACTCCCATCAACACCAGCCCCTCCCCAAGGATGCAACTTGAACTGGGTTCATACTGGGTCTCATTAGAAACAGATGCCCGTATCTTCCCCTCACCTGGTTTATGAAGGATGAGCTAATGAAGAAGTCTAGTGACAATTTGTAAGAGGTAGACTGTAGAGCCTAAATGCTTGCCTAACTAGCCACCAACCAGCCCACAACAGAAGGATCCGACCAGTTTAGCAGTACATAGGATTAATCAACAATCATTTCTATCCAACTTTCAACTTAGGAGATCAAGAGCACGCTTATTATGTGCTAGGTAGTAACCTAATCACCTCTTGCACTAGAGTAGAATCTTATAGTCTCCGAAAGACTTTCTCATACATGTCTCTACTTGATATTCATAATAAACCTTTCTAACAACAAGTTTAAGAGAATAAACTCATGGCTCAGGAGATGGCTCAATTCATAGAGTATTTCCCACGGAAGCATGAAGGTCTATGATAAAAGCCAAAATAGGAGTACCATATGTACTAGAGATCTCAGAGCTGGGAAGGTAAAGACCAGTGGGTCCCTGGCACTCCTGGCCAGCCAACTTGGTCTTCTTGGCAAATTCCAGGACAGTGAGTCTCAAAAATCAAGATGGATGGCCCCCAAGGAACGACACCCTCAGCTGGCCTCTGTTACCCACACACAGATGTGCACGTGCCCTCCCCACACAAGAATACACACATATAGAAGCTTTTCCACAGTAATATGTAAACATACATTCATGCAAAAAAGAAAAAGAAAAGAAAAATTTGTTCTTAAGGTATTTCGCCTATGGTGCAAGATGGATCAGGTATTCTAACTCATTAAAATGTATTTTTTCCACTATGAGGAAAGAGAAGGGGACCGGGCTTGCACTGGGCTGGAGCTTAGACTGCTGATGACATAGGCAGAGAACAGAGAAAGTAATGCAGACACTCAGTTCAGTCAGCAAAGTCAGCCATCCAGAGAAGTGGACACAGAAGCAAAGAACAAAGTTTATGCAAGGCCGTGGGGTTAAGTCACAGTTCCGTTCCTAGTACAGGAGACAAAAACCCAACTGTAAGCAGCATCCAAGAGACTAGCGTTGGCAACAGACAGGAGACTGTGAGGCGAAGCACACATCCCGGAACTCATTGTGAGCTTTCTTCTCATGCAGACCGAGGTTTATAGTCTACAGATTTACTCAGCTCGGTACCAGGATTCTCTCCACATAACGCAACCGCCCATGGCAATTGCGCCTCGCTGCAGCTGGCTTGGGTTTACCCGCTCTTCTCAGTACCAATTACTATGACTGTTCTGATTGGCCAACTCTGATCATGTGTTTACCCACCAAGGCCAAGGGATGAGGTTGGTGCTGTCAAAATCAAATGAGGATGGGGGCCGGGTTCCTCAACAGAAAGTCGTGGTGCTATAAACCAATATGATAGAAGGGCTAGACAAAGAGAGAGAGAGGGAGAGAGAGAAAGAGAGAGAGAGAGAGAAATAGCGGGAGAGAGAGAGAGAGAAATAGCGGGAGAGAGAGAGAGAGAGAGAAATAGCGGCCAGAGCTGAGTTGGCTGTGGACCCCTGTAAGCATCCGTGGGGATTGCAGTGATGAAAGTGTACGGCTGTGAGGAAGTACTAGGCAGGGAGTCGCAAAGTCCTTGCTGTAATTCCGGCTCTCTCTCTAACTACGGTGTGACTTTGAAGGAGTCATTGAGGCTCCCCGGGCCTTCGTGCCTCCCATGTAACGGAGAGCAGTAATTTAAATAATAGTAATGGCAAAGGCTCCCCTGGTTGCTGTGAGGATCGTGATGTGATCCAATTGGATGAGATCATAGGCAGAAAAGCCTTTTGAAATGCTAAGTGCAAAAGATTTATAAATATCAGAGTGTATTTGAGGCGAGAGAGCAGCATCCGCAGAGGCATAGAACAGGAATGAGTAGTGTGTGTCTGAGGAATAGTAAGCAGATTCGGTGTGTGAGGGGAGAGGGGGCGGGAGCCAGGGCTAGGAATAGAAAACTTACACGCCATGACCCCACACAACAAGACTGAACTGTGGTCAGATCCGCAGAGCTCTGGTCCTTTCTTGGGTGGTGCCGAGGCGAGCTCACTTTGTTATGGCTGCTAGGTGATGTCTAGAAAGGCAACAGGAATCATTCCAGTTACTGAGGACTCTCCCACAGACAGACAGCTTTCCCATGGGGCGACACCAAGATTGGCTGTGGCCCTGGCCAATATTTGGTTTCTGGGAGGTCCTTGTCCCCATATCCTACCAAGGAATCACAGCAACAGGTGGAGAATGGAGCCTGGGAGAGGGCAAGGCCAAGGTCCTGGAGGGTGTGGCAGGGAGTTGAGGAGGATTAGGAAGTAGCAGGTGGGACAGTTGGGGCCCTTATGTGTGATCAGCCCTGATTAAGGGGAATCACTTGAGCTTACTAGCCCCATGACTTGGGCTCTTCCCAGCGAACTAAAATGCTTCTTTGCCCTGACCGGAGGGCTTGCCCAGTGTGCAAGACCTATAGAGAGGAGGAAGAACTCTTTAGACTGGGTGTTTTGTGACTGGTCCTGGGGGACATTCAGAACAGGTCTCTCAAAACAGTGGGGGATTTTTGTTTGTTTGTTTTGTTTTTGTTTTTTGTGGCTTTGTTTTTGTTGGTTTTGTGTTTTGGTTTTGTTTGTTTGTTTTGAGTTGGTATGTCTGTCTGCCTCTATTATCCCCAAGGGACAGCAGTGGGAAATAAGAAAGACACACACCCAGAGAAACATGTCTGGCCCCCGAGTTGCTTGAGTCCTACAGTCCCTGGCTTATGTGTGGATTCCAGAGGGAAGCAAGTAAGAGGGGTGGGGATGGGTAACTACTGACTTGCTTAGAGCCCTTAACAGTTTACAGAAGAACCTCAAGTCACTTCCCTTGTGAGTTCTGCCACCATGCTGGCAGATGGGGCTGGTTGCAGCAGTTCAGAAAGGCTGGGTCATTTGCTCACAACCCCAACTGCCTCTACACAGGACAGTCAAAACCTCTTCCAACTCTGGCTCACAACTGGGTTTCCGTGGAGACTGAAAGCATCCAAACACATCAGGCGGGCAGCATCTCGGAAAGCCCACCAGTCGTGTCTCTGTGGCTGGGGAATGATAGACTTGGTCAGGGTGTGGAGTCCACAGGTGCGTATTTCAGCTTATCCTAAAGTGCTCTGGGGTTGTCATCTCAGAATGGTGGTGGCACTGTCCATGCAGACCACCCTACAGCCTTGCCGACATCCTCTTAAGACACCCCTGTGATCTTCCAGGAGATGAGCATAGCTGTCTGTTTGCTGTTCTTCAACCTCCTCCGCCTTACGGGGATACTCCCTTCAGCCCTAAGACAAAGGGAGGTGACAGTGTCAGGCTGGATCCGGGCTGCCAATGACTGCAGAGCTCTTCTGTACTGTGGGACTTGGTCCCAGGCAGGTTTGCCCAGAGGCCATTTTGCTGGAAGGATGAGCTATAGGGAAAGGAGCTTCGCCACAGGTGAGCAAAGAGAGGCAGCTAGCTCAGAGGCTTTTAAATGTAAAGTGCTCTCCTGAGAGTGCGCAGAGACCTGATTCCAGGGAGATCAAAGTCGGGAAATGCGAGCTTCTCCAGAATCAAAGGCTCCTTGCTCTCAAGAGCAGACAGCAAAGATTCTCCCCCACCCCACCCTCGCAAGAAGAGCCAAGCAGAACAATGGAGAACGGCTGCCCCTCCCCCAGACCAGAGGGGGCGTGGCCCAGTCTGCAAACATCTGCACCCGGGCTGCACCTGCCAGGCAGGGCTGACCTGGAAGCCACGAAGTGCACCTGCTCTTTTGAGTTCCCATCATTCACCGAGGTGGGATGGTTCCACGGATTCTTGCATGCCCCCTTTCCTCCCTGTGCTGTGGTTGGCTGAAGGGTATAGTGGGGAGGGCAGTTTTCAGTTCCAGCAATCTAGTCCTTCCTTCTGTGACCTTGGACTGTCCCTAGCTTGGCAAGGCTTACTCAGCATCGTAGATTCAATCCTTCTGCTTTATTGACTCTTGGGGAGCTGTGGGTTCAATTGGGACAATGGGTGGGACTGATTCTACATTCAAGAATGAAGCATTCATGTGGCTTTGACTGGAAGTCAGAGGAGAAAGAAAAACCTGAATTTTCTATAGTTTTCAGTTCCAACTAGTTTTTTTTTTTTTATTCATCAAGAAAATTGATGATTGTGGGTGTATAGAGCACAAAGACTTGGGTTCCATCCCTAGCATAAGAGAAAGAGAAAGGAAAGGAGGAAGGAAGGAATAAAAGAGGGAAGGAGGAAGGGAGGGAGGAGGGAGAAAGAAAGGAAGGAAATAAGGAAGGAAGGAAGGAAGGAAGGAAGGAGGGAGGGAGGGAGGGAGGGAAGGAAGGAAGGAAGGAAGGAAGGAAGGAAGGAAGGAAGGAGGGAATTGAAGATAGAATGACTATCCTTAGCATTGCACTCAAACCCTCACATGCACAGATGGCCTTAGACATATCTATCCTTAATTCTTGCACCAAGGAGTGAGGTATCCTGCCTCAAGACAGCCAGATGCCCTTAATTCCTCTCTCTTTGGTTTCTCCTAGGCTGTGGCCTCTGTTGTATTCACCTTGCTCTCTAGGTAGACCAGACTTTCCCTCCTGAGCCCAACTGTGGGCACACCCCTGTGGTAAAGCAGGGACAGAGGTCTTCCTTTTGAGTCACTGTGCTCGATCTCTCCTCTCTCTTCCCCTTCATACCTGCTTCTTGAAGACATTGTCTCCACTCTGGGCTGTGTGTCTGCTCCCCGCCCCCCCCCCCCCAAGTCTGTCTGGATTCTTCTCTTAAAACTATTTGACAAAGTCACTGGAAACTTCCCCTGCAAAGTTCAATTCTTCACCACATAGGACATCTTTGCTGACATGTGTGACATAATCTTAGTGTAAATTAGTATGCTCAATGGAATAATCCTTGGCTTTGTGATTTCTCTGATGTATTACTTCTTCATCCAAGCATTCTAGATTTTTCTAGACACTTTTATAGAGATGGAATAATTTATTCTCTGCCTCAATTTCCACATATAGTCTGAGTTTCAAATAATTGTTTCTCCAAACTTCTGAACCTCAGACTTACATAATCAACAGTTGCTGGATAATTTATTAAGATAGAAATCTCAACATGGTCATACCCATTGCCTTATCTCAGACAGCGTTTATTATGCTATTTCCATCACAGCTGTTACCTTTTTCACCAATGCTGTCTCCAGACCAGGGGGCTGAGGCTTCATCTATCTCTCTCCACCAAAATGCTATCACACCAAAGCCCCACCACTAACACCCCTTTTAAAAGTATCCCCTAAAACCTTCATCTTCTCACCCCAGCTCTAGTGTAGGTCCATGTCCCCTCCCCGCCCCACCCCAAATGGTGCAAACTCCCTGCCTGATTGATCTACCTTCAATCTTGTTTCCCTCAAGACCATATTTTCAGAACTATAAGAAATTCCACTTAACGTCAGACCTACAACGTCTGGAGGTTCCTACAAACCTCCAGAACTGGTGTCTAACACACAGCCATCCCCATAAGCAGCAGATCACTTCTTTCGGGGAGGAGTTTTTAATTCGCCGTGTAGTTTACAGTCTGTCATCAATGGCCATCAAGGGAAAAACTGAAGATAGAAGTTTGAAACAGAAACCATGAAGGAATATGGCTTGCTGGCTTGTTTCTAGGCTCATATTCAACTGTTTTTTCTTATATATCCCTGCCCCGGAATTGTTCTATCCACAGTGGTCTGGGCCTTCCTCCATCAAATTGTAATCAGGAAAATAATTTCTCACTTTTGGTTCCATTTTCTCAGGTATGTCAAGTTGACAATCAAGATTAACCATCATCACAAGTCTACACTCCCTTGTCAACTTGACACACAAACATATCACTGATCAACTATAACCTTTCCTTTCTTGTTTGTCCCCAAGAGCTTACATTAATCTTGGAATACAAAAAATACAAATTTAATAATACAAATTTATTGGTATTAAGTATGCTCAGAACAGCTAATATCTTTTTCACCCCCCTGGCTGACATGAGGCCCTAAATAGTTCTGTTGGCTAATGGTCAGGCCCTTTGAGGCCATGAGAAAGCTTAATACATTGTATCTTTCAGCAGACTCCAGGGAAATCTACTGTGGATAAAAATGCAAGCACAGAAGCAATGACCTCTGCAGAAGCTGCACAAGATTGGTAAAATTCATTGCAGAGAGCTTGAGATCCCTCAAGGTTGATGGAGTTTTCCATTCACTAGAAGCAATGAAGGCTGAAGTTTCCACGTGATTCCAGTTTGGGGAAAAATGGATTCTCAAGAGTAAATTCATTACCGTGGTCACCAGTTCAGCACAATTCCTGTACCATTTTCAAGTACCCTGCATGTGACTCCAAGGCAGATCTTGCAAGCTGTGTGTCTAACACCATGTCAAGACCTTTCTGTGAATCCCTTTAGTCTTCAGCTAAGCCTACCGTTCCCACCTTCCTCTCCAATTTGCTTTCTGCTTCTCTTCCTCATAGACTCCAACTATATTGGAACTCATCCAACTCCTGGACTGCAATATCTTAAGTCTTGACCTCTATCACATTTACTATACTCTGAACACCTTTCTTCTTGCCTCTACTAAATGCCAGCTTTAGCATCCTTTACTCCCCTAGATTGTTAGCAATCTGAGTCCCCAGCACACCTGGTTCCTCCTTTTAGCACACATCACATGCTATTGAAATTGCTGGTTACCAGTCTGTCTCCTAGATAATGCGGCTGCTGGAGCTCTTGGGATTGTTGAGGGTGTCTCACACTGGAGATAATCTACAGATAAATCCCCCACAGCAACTTTTGCCCAAGGAATGGAAAAGAAAGGGATTATCTATGTGGGAGGAGAGGAAGAGAGACACAGAAACTGCAGTGCTTAGTGGTTGCTTTGAAAGCTGAGATTTAATTTAATGATAGATAGCCACACATCCCCCCACCCCACTCACCCATAGGTGCACTCACACACAGCTTTCCAGATCACCCACTGTCCAGCTTCCCAGTTTTTGTTTTTGTTTTTTTAGTTCCCTTTAGATGGGAGTAATGGGTTTGGTTTGTGTCTTACAGTCCTTAGAAGTGAAAGTAGAACCACTTTCTACTGGTCAGTTCTCCAAGTGGATTTCCTTGCTGTGCACTCTGCTCAACTCCCCTGCACCAGGTCCTGTCCCTGTGACCCGGGTTTAACATGCATCAGTGAAATGTCCTCCAATCTGAGCTGATCCTTCTGCTAATACAAAGTGGCAGCTTTTAAATAGAGTAGCCTCCAATTGTCACTTCCAATCACAGGCTATGCTGAGGGAGACTTAGAAAGACTTAATCGTCTTAAGAAGACAAACAGAGGCCAAAGAGCGGCATGCCCACAGATAGACAGATAGACAGACAGACAGACAGGAGACAGGACCAAAGCTGGCGTGCCTAAGATCCTTCCTGTAATCCACCTCACACTACCCCAGCACTCACAGACCAGGTCCTGGCAAGTGAAACTGACAACTCGACATGTCCCTCATCCTTTCCAATTAGCATCTCCTCCTGCTCTCTCCCTCTTGCTGTCTGTCTCCCTGTGTGCATCTGGCCCTTTTAAAGGCACGGGGTATCTGCTGCTAATCCTTAAACCTCCTCATCTCAGTTGACCTCAGACCATTAAAATTTAGAATGTGACAGATGAAGAGAGAGACCCAGCTGCTGAGAAGTTCAGACTAATATCTTCATTTTGTAAGAGTGGAAGAAAGTGTAGTGGGGAGACAGAGCCATTTGTAAACACTCCTGGGCTAGAGCTGAGTCCAGATCTGATTCCTACCTGTTCTCTCTTCTGCTCTGCCAGTACTCTTCACCTGCCCCGCACCCTACATTCACATGTGTATATGTTGTGTGTGCTTCACCTGCCTCCCACCCTACATTCACGTGTGTATGTGTTGTGTGTGCATGCACACATGCGTCTATGTGTGTTCAGGTGTGCTCACCCATGCATACCCATATGGAGGCCAGAAGATGATGCTAAGATGTCTTTCCCAACCACTTTCCACCCTATGTTTTGACTAAGAGTCTCTCACTGAACCTGTAAATTGACATTTTGACTATGAGCACCATGAGCCCCAGGACCCACCTGTCTCTATCACTGGATTTATAGACACACACCTCGATTTTCATACGGATGCTGGGGAACCCGAACTCAGGCCTCCTTCAAGCCCTAACATCAGGCGTGTTAGCACTGATCAACCTTCCCAGTCCTCTCGTGGGAATTTTGAAAAACTCTAGATTAAATATCCAGTATCCCAAGTGCTAGAGCTGTGACTATTTAGGGGGCTTTCCATATCACTGGCTTTGTGACCCCCCACCCCTGCCCCAGCCTGGTGAAAAAATTCTGGCTTCAGAATCAATAAAAATACTCCATGTTTGTCAGCTTGCCTTCCAGCTTCTGTCCATATGCAGTGAGGTGCACACATGGGTGAGGGGAGTCACCCATGCAAAGATGGGAAAGGATTCAGTAAGAGGCTCTGTTGCTCAAGCCAAAGTGCTCCCGCTAGGAATTCCCTGTTTCTTCAGAGGGCGTTGGCTACAGAGTTCAAACTCATGCTGTCTATCATAATGGCTGGGGGCTGGGGGGCTCAGTACTAAGGTAGTGGTTCCCAGACTTCCTAATGCTGCAGCCCTTTAATACAGTTCCTCACATTGGTGACCCCACCCACCCAGCCATAAAATTATTCTTGTTGATACTTTCTAACTTTAATTTTGCTACTGTTGTGAATCGTAATGTAAATATAAATGTGTTTTCTGGTGGTCTTAGGCAACCAATGTGAATGGGTCGTTAGACCCCAGATGGGGTCCTGACCCACAGGTTGAGAACCTCTGTGCTAGAGCTTAGTGAGTTGTACAGGAAGTTGTGAATACTCGGCCTCCTGATTTCTGGCATGAGAAATCCCTTCCAACCTTTTCAAAGGTGTGTTTCTGAAGCTGCTGACACACCAGCCACTGGGAGGCAAGCTTGTCTGGGTCAGAAGCTGTAAGTGCCCTGTCCCTCAAGTGCATGCTGTCCTTCCTACAGGGCTCTGTCTGCAGTGGCTATTCTGATGTGCTTGAGGAAACCCTGAGACTCTGAAAGCAAAGGTAAGCAGAGTGCCAGGAATAGACAAAGACGCCATGAATAAACCCATCTCCAAGAGTGCAACTGAGCAAATGCCCTAAAGCAGGCCCACACCTGGCAGATCACAAGCCTCAGCCAAGGGCTTGTGAAAACATGGACACTCTGAGTCATCCTCCCCTAGGGTGGCACCTGGGGATCTGCATCACTTTGTAAGTGCCCCAGGCATTTCTGAGGCCTGCTCAGGTCTGTCCTTTCTGCATGAAGAAGCCTTCAATCTGAGCTTGAATCTCCATGCATCGAAATGAGTTCAATTTCAGGCACAATGTGACAACCGATTGTCCTCCTTTGTTAAGGAGAACCAGTTCTCTCACCCATAAGGAACCCATAAAAGGCGACTGGAAACACAAGCAGGAAGCAAGCCCTACCCCAGCTCCCACATCAGGAGCTTTTGGCGTTGGAGGGCAGGCCTCAGAGGCTTGATGGAATTGGGAGAGTCTTTGCCCTGTTCTTCCCTATTCTGGTCTCTCCAGGATAAGTTACTAGCTACAGGGGACCCTCAGGAGGCCTTTCCCTTTGTAATGTGTCTCCCAGGGTCAAACAGCAAGGCAAAGATGCTGTGGACTTCTACTCTAGGAACTCATTGGCCCTTACACAGGCCTTACTCACTGTAGGATCTGGCACAACCCTCGGAGTGTCCAGGATGAAAAGTGAACCATCAAACCACAGCTCCACCTTGTTTAAGCAGGCAGTGGCTGAGTGTGCTCCACAGTCGGTATGCCCCTTAGGTAGTTCTCACAGTAGCATTGCAGGGGAAGCCACAGTCAGAAGAGTGAGACTCACAGAAGGCCAGGGCCTGGAAGTCCCACCAATGGAGACCCTTGGTAAGCTGCCCGTGTCCTGTGGCCAGGATAGCTAAATATCTTCTCCTAAGTCCAAGTATCAGCCTGAATGCAGCTTTTGGAGCCAAGACCTGACCCTTCTGCCTTTCCCACAGCAGGACTTAAAATTTGGACACTGGCAGAGACAAGAGCTCAGTATGTAAAACTTTGCCATTGAGAGTCTGTTTCTCATCAGTCATATTTTATCCACTTCCTGCTACATGCTCATTATTAAAGAACATGGGAAGTTAAGGTTACACCTTTGTCCAACTGTGGCCCATGGGCTGCATGCACCCCCAGATGGCTATGGATGTGGCAGGCATATCTGAAGATGACAACACTATATGGCCTTAGCAAAGGGTTGGCTATGGCTCCTCGTCTTTAGTACTGGGCACATAGATCAGTGGCAGTGTGCTAGCCTAGTGTTCACGGGGACCTGGACTTGATCTCCAGCACTGTAAATAAATGAACAGCAAACAAACCACATTAACTTGTTAAGGTAATTGTAAACATGTCTCCCCTGAGGAAAGCATGGTATATGTGAATCCAGGCATGTGTGAGTGTGTTCACACCATAAAGGATATCCTTTGCTCTTTAGGAGGTTTTTCTTAAATTGGTTTATTTTTTATTTCATTAAATAATTGAAAAGCAGACCTGAGATTAGAAGACAGAGGCAGAAAAAGTTCATGCTAAAGAAAAAGCAGCAAGAATGTCTCTGCCTAGCTCCAGAGTCTGGAAAACATGGGGTTGTGTTTACCCTAAGGAATCTCATGGTCTACAACTCTTTGGAGAACCCAGATTTCACAAAAAAAAAAAAAAAAAAAAAACAACAACAACAACAAAAAAAACAGTTGAAGCTTCCTGGTGGTGAATGGAGAATTGGAGGTTACAGTTGGTTACAAAGGGCTGGATCTGCGCCTGTTCCATGAAAAGCCAAAGGAGATGCGAGCAGCCGCCCATCCCCTGCGCTGAACCCTTCCATCCCACCCCCAGCCTCACTGTCCCAGTGCAGAGATCTGTATCACAAGAACCTGAAAACCTGCCAAAGCTGTCACCATGATGAGCAGGTGAGCCGAGGAGCCCCTGATTTATGTCAGACCTTCCTGTGGGCAGAGCTGCCTTGCAAACGGGCTGTCAGAACTGATCAATGGGTAAATGGAGTCGCTGACTAGGGGGACAATTTTAGGGATTTTTGAAATGAAGTATCACTAACATCCATTTCAGGGCATATACGGTGTTTGAATAAAATCACCCTTTTTAATACTTTCTTGAGGCTGGGGAGCAGGGAGGAGGGAAGGACAAAAGTGAGGGACATTCGACTCGTGGTACCCAGGGGAGATAAAGTCACCTGACCAAGTGGCACAGGTTTGAAATGCTGTGAAAGGACTCTGAAGTTGCAGGGCCCTCATCTGCCTGGGGAAGCCCAGACAGTGTTGCGTGGATGCTCGTCCATTTGTCAACTTGCTGTGGGACTGAGCTGAAAATGGCTGTGTAAATAACTCAGCCAGGGAGGCCGGCAGAGCAAAGTGCTGGCAGTTACTGCGCCATGAAATATGCATTAATTACATTAAACATTCAGTCTGAATCTCAGCAGTGAGGCCCCATTTGTCAGTTCTTATAGAGCACAGGCAGAGAGGCCAGAATGAGGTGGCGATGGCCTCCTGTACGAAGGCCCAGTCCTGAGTGTTGCATCCGGACCTCCTCCTCAGATGTCCCTGGTGTGGCCTAGGGGTCCCTGCCTAGCATCACAGTTGTTAATGAGGCCAGGGCCCACAGTCCTCACTCCTTAGAACCTCCCACCTCTGCTCTGCCCCTCAGACGCTGCCCACAGAGCCTTGAATCTCAGCCAGCCATCTCTCATGTGTGTGGCTGCTCACAGAGGAGCTGGGTGTGAATATGGAGGTTCATTAGAGCCTGGTGCAATCAGCAGAAAAACCTCTCTCCAGGGAGAGAAGAGTCCAGCTTACGTCACTGCAGGGACTAGATGTACTGACAGGGGTGAGGATTGATTCACACAAGATAAAGAGAGAGACATGCATACACATACATGCACACAGATTCAGACAGAGAGGTTCACACAAGATGGAAAAAGATTCGCAAAAGATGGAGAGAGAGATTAGCATGTGTGGAAGGTCACACACAGAGTCATACATTGTGGTGTATTCATTACTCTTCTTTTGCTGCGAGAAAACACCAAGACAGCTTACAGGAGAATGGGTTTATTTGAGCTCTAGCAGTTACAGTCCATGATGGCTGAACAAATGCAGCAGGTAGCAAGAATGGCAGCTGCTCAGATTGAGGGCTTCCTTCTGCAAGCATGAAGCCAGGAAAGTGAACTAGAAACGGCCCCCATAGCCCACCTTCATGACACAATTCCTTCAAACAGTGCTGCCTTCTGGGGGCTAAGAATTCAAATGCCTGAGACTATGGAGGACATTTCTCATTCAAATCATCACACGCGGAGAAAGACACATGTTCATTTAAGACTTACATGTAGAGAGAGACTCACACAAGGAAAAGAGAGACACACATAGACATATATACACAGAGATTCACACAACACAAGGAGACAAAGAGGTTCACATAAGATAGAGAAAGAGGCTCACACAAGATGGAGAGAGAGACACACATATACATATTAACAGAGTCCCACAACATGGAGAGAGAAAGAATTTTAAATTAGAGGGAAAGTCACTCAGTATGGACACACACGCACGTGCACACACAGGCACACACACCAAGTGGAGAGGGGAGAAACGGGGGTATTACGCACATGTCTGAGCCCTTTGGTGAGACAATCCTTTTGTTTTCCTATGTCTACAAGGCCAAGCAGAACGGCCTCTTCACTACTAGTCCTTGCCATTAAGTCCCAGCTTCACATGCCAGGACCAGCTATGTGGTTTCCCACCTCGTAGGCTGAACTCTTCTGCTTTTGATGACATGATCCTGGCCAAGTGCAGAGGATTTGGGGAACAGAAGATTCCAGTTAGAACACAAGAGTGCCACATCCATGAACATGTGTCATGGCTAGGCACCCCTGGTCATTCAATCACGGCTGCCCCCTCTGTTTGGAATAGATGACTCCTCCTTCTGGATGAATCCTTCAATGCCCTTAAGTCTAATGCCATCTCCCAAACCATCCTGTGAGTTTACACATTAATTTCCTTCCTCTGTCATAACTCTCCTTCTTTATGCTTCTTTCTACAGCAACATATTTGTTCACCCACCACCTAGGGAGGGTAGTGAGCATCTTGCAGCCTACAGCAAAAGATGATAATTTGACCCTACTGTGCCAGTGGAGGGGATATGAACCATTAGATTGACTGAAACAGTGGGTCAGGGACAGGGGACTAGGAAAACTGAAGCTGAGTTCAGGAAGTCCCCGGTGGCTTCCAGGTCAGAGGGTCACAGCTCTTAGACTCCAAGAACTGACTACAGCAGCAAGTACTTTTTCCCTGATAATCTTCAAAATAGAAAAAATACTTTATGTTTAAAGAAAAATACATACTTTTTGCTTAGTATACTAATAATAGTTAAGTAATCACTTTAGATTATCTGGGGGTCTCCTGTAACTAAGACCTTCATTTTGGCATATAGTTCTCCAGACTTCATATAGAAATAAAGAGTTTTTAAAATTTAAATTTATAATTTGTGTTACAATTAGTATGTGTATATGCACAGTCACACTCTATGGTATGTATAGGGAGGTCATTTGGGAATGCTCTCCTTCTACTATGAGGGCTTCTGGGGTTGAACTCAGGTCATCAAGCTAGGCAGCGATCACCTTTACCTGCTGAGCTACCTTGCTGGCACAAGACACACATTTTTAAAATGAGATTTGACTACATACACTATGTCATAACCCATAACATTTGCCATGCCATTTTTGATAATTGTATATACTTTGTTATGTACATGTTGCATACTTCATTTATTAGGTCAATCCCAGTAATTGAACATATAGATCCTTTGTTGGCTTAACAATCAGAGATAACAGCTCCAGTAAGCATCCTGGAAAACACATCCGTGCACAGCATCCTGTCACATCCTAGGGATAGAAGTTGGGATTCTGGCATCCAAAGGACTGATAACAAGCATGGTTTAAGTATCTGATAACATGGTAACTCTGACCCATCTAAGCAAATTGTATAAAGGATTCTCCTTTCTGTTCTGCTAGCAGATATCCAGATGCAATAGCTGAAGTTCCAAAGGGGGCATTTCTGTAAACAAATGCCAATTTTAACCATCACCAAATAGACAAAAGCAGGAGAAATAAATGGAGGGGTGGATGGGGTAAGGAAAACTAGCCAGCAGCCAGCTTCTGCTGCCAAATACTAAGCTATCTCCTGAAGCTCCTGCTCTCAGAGTTACAGCCATTGCATCTGCAGAATGGTGCCCAACGACAGCTGTTCACCTGCCACCCAAGCTCTCAGAGCAGAATCTCCATATGCTGCAGAGAGAGGCGCATGGGCAGGCTCCTAGAAAAGGGCCCCTTTCTGTATCTTTGATCAGAAAGAAGAGGGAGCCCATGGAGGGCAACGGTGTAATTTTTTTCTTCAGAGTTCCCAGGGCTTGCCCATACATTCATCATCCAACCACAAAGTGAACAAAGGGATCATTGGACTTGTTAGTAGCCCTTTCTTGTGGCTTTATTAAGTTTTAGAAGCTAGTGGCCAAACCAATATCAAGTCCATGGCTTCAGAAAGGATGAGGTAATCAACTTATTTGTAAGTTCAACAGGGTATCCTTTCTGGGAAACAATTCCCTCATTTGTTAAGCTGGGGGGGGGGAAGCAGAAGAGCTGGCATCTGGAAGCAAAAATAAATGTACCCAGTAGTCAGAAACTTCAGCCTCATCCATACTAGAAATTTCCTACAGAGAGATGCCATTTCAAGCTTAAATAGGCAACCAGGGAGGCTGGGGACCTCTGCTCTTGGGGTTCAAATGTGGATGGAGCGTCATTGTCCTGGGGAAGTCTCTGATAGCAAGATGGCCTCTGCAGTCTAACTGTAGGACTGGGCTGATCCGTGTGAACAGTAACTGTCCCAAGGTCAAATCTGAAGAAGTAGTTTTTACCAATCCTCAAATAAAGCCAACCTCAGCATCCCCTGCCCTACTGTGTGCACCCGAAGAATGAAGCTGCTTGCTCTGCAGTTGACAAGCCTCAGGGCTGTCTGTGCCCTACTGTGTGTGCTGGGGAAATGAAGCTGCTTGCTGCAGTTGGTGAGCCTCGCATTTTTAGACATGTCTGTCTTTAGAAAGATCAGGGGCCAGAGGCAGGGGAGATTGCTCAGCTGGGTTGTTAAAGTTGTTGCTGAGCAACTTTGAAGACTAGGGTGGCACATGCTTGTAATTCCAGCACAGGGGAACGGGGACAGGGGGATCCTCAGGGTCTACCACTGTTTCGCAGTTTAGCCAGCTAGCACTGCACACAGTATGTGCCCAATAAGTAAATTGGTGTTGCAAGCTATGATTGTTATTAGTATTTCCTTCTTTCCTTCCTTCCTTCCTACCTTCCTTCGTTCCTTTCTTCCCTCTTTCCATACTTTCTTTCTTTAAGAGTTATTTATTTTATTATATGTGTGAGTGCCTGTGTGTGTGTAAGCATGTATACCATATGCATGCCTAATACCCTGGTGTTGGATCCTCTGGAACTGGAGTTACAGGCAGCTGTGAGCTGCCATATGGGTACTGGGAAAGCAAACGCTGGTCTTCTGCAAGAGTAGCCAGTGATCCTTAACCATGGAGTCATCTCCCCAGCCAGTTTCGAAATGGGGAATGTGGGCTCCATTCATCCTGGAAACACACTCCACTGCTGTGCACAGGGGTCTTGGGGAGGGGACCACATGAACTCACTCCTGGGCATGAGAGCTGACATTTTTACATTTTCTAGGGATAATTACAGCAAATTCAGTCCCTTTCATTCCTTTTCCCTCTCACTTTAAGTGAGTTAACTAGGTGAACCCCCACCCCATATACATACATTCATTTCAAGATGAATTTACTTCCTGAAGAGAAGGTGACTCTGGGACTCACTGTAGCCACATGTAGGAGCCCAAGGACAATACTCCGCCTGGGACCTCAGGTAGGGTCACCAACAACTAAGATAACCTGCTCTGGAAGCCAAGACACACGCCCCAGGGAGGGAAGACAGCAGATTTCCCACAAGAAATTTCCCTGCTGTCTGGATTCCTCTGCGACCTGACCTTAAAGACGTAAGGTGAAGGCTGAATCTGGAGAGGCATTATCAGTGAGAACTCAAGATGGAGCAGATAGCCTGTTTGAGAGTAAACTACTTCCCCTTTTCTTGTCGTTGTTGTCTTTAAAACTTGACGGATCCAAAGGTGTTTCTTTCTGGCTGACTTTGGAAACTATATGTATTTACAGGTGTATACACAAATGCCGGTAGATATATTTATAATGTATGGAATAAATGTGAGTTTCATTATTACAGATTGAAACTTGAACACTCAAAGGTCAATGAGACGCTCCTAATAGAAAAATCCTGAAAAGAAAGTCATTTGTTTCTCTTTGAATTCAAAAGTCATAGCACTTTGTTTTGGTCAGTGGTAACACAGTACATCTTGTGGTTGCTTTGCTTTCAGAGAGAATGTCCTAGGAAGAGACAGCTGGCTGCTCTCTTAGGCTTCTTCTTTCTTCATTGGAAAGGGTTATAGAGCAAGGATTATCAGACAGCAAGGGGTGCCTGGCTCCTAGCACAGCCTATGGAACCACAGGGCTGAGATTCAGACAATAGAAACTGCCTCCCCCAAGTTCACCCTGGCTGAGCCTTCCTCTGCATTAAAATATCAGTGGAGAAGCTGGGGAGACTGGTTAGTTAGTAAAGTAGCACAAACAACAGGACCTGGGTTTGGAATTCCAGAATTCTGATAAGCATCCCTGTTACCCACTTCTATGTGCAAAGCCACATATGATGGCAGGCACCTGAAATCCTAGCACTGGGGAAGCAGAGACAGGCAGATCCTTGCAGCTGGCTGGCCAGCCAGTCCTGACAAATTAGTAAGCTCAGTGAGAGGCCCAGCCCCAAAACTAAGATCGAGAGCAATAGAAGAAGATGTCTGATATTAGTTTCTATATCCCATGTGTGCATCCACACATACACAGACAGACAGACCGACAGACAGATGCAAGCACGCATGCAAAAACACACGCACGCGCACACACACACACCACACGAGACTACGGAGGTATTCTCTCAAATGTATAGGGCTGGAAACAGAGCCACAATACTAATGAGAAGAAAGAAAATCTCAGTGCTATTTTCCCAGTATTCTTGGTCAAACACTGCTCAGTTCCCTATCGGAGATCTAAGCTAACCACCTGACTTCTTCACGCCTCCACCTCTGTATGTCCAATCCAGAAGAACATTCTATTTCTTTTATTGCACCATAACCTGATAACAAAACATGACAATGTTATCTGCCTCTATACTGGATTCTTCCTCCTCAAGTATATTGCCCATGACCACAGAGGATCTGTCCTCTGGATTGCCTGTCCCTAGATATTTACCTAATTTGTCACTGTGCTGAATCAGATAAGCAAATCACCTGCCTCTCTCTCCACACAAGGTCTGGTCATCATTCTTAGTTGCCATCCTTGTCCCTCCTCTGCCACCTCAGCTGTCCTCAGCATCTATCCAGGTGTCAACCTCTGCTCCATGAGGAAGAACTGGCCCCTGACTCCACTGAGCCCCATGGTTCACACCTTGTGATGGATCTTCTGTGTGAGCACTGCAGCCACTCCCAGCCCCACCCATGAATAGCCCTCCAAGCCTTGCCAGAAGTCACCCTACATGACACAGGTGATAGGAGGGGCTCCCAGCATGGCTTCCCATAACTAACCAGGGACACCGACACCTTACTTCTTCCTATACCGCCTTTTAAAAAACTACAGGAATCAAAATAAAACAACATTCTAGACAGATCATTCTTGACCATTCTGACAAGCATCCCTGTTACCCACCTCCTTCCCAAAGGGAGGGAGGGCTGCTTGTTCCATTTTCAGGGCGACTTTCCATTCATCTGTATAGCTCCCAAAGTAGCAAAGTGCCAGCATGTTGGCAGTCTTCTGATAGGAAAAACGTGAAAGGAAAATAGGAACGAAGGAGAGAAAGACGTCAAGAAGGAGGCCTAAGGCCACAAGCCCTGGAGATGGCACTAATCACCTACCCTGTCTTTTGTCCATCCCCTCAACCCCGTCATTCCACCCACCTCAACAGCACACCTCACCCCACAGTTCACCCCCAACAGCCCACATCAGATCTTCTGTGTTTCAAATTCTCCTCTTCTAAATTTGTTACAATCCACTTGTTTGCTATGTTCTGCCTTTGAACACAATTCTCTGCTATTTTGTTTTCCACTATTTTCATCTTAATCCCAAGTCTCTTGGGACAGCAGCACGTACATTGCCCTTCCATAGTTCCTTGGCTCCCATTAGGAAAAGTATGCCAGTTTCTGACATGTGTCATCAACCACCCCCGCCCCATCTTCCTGAAAGTTCCAGCACACACATAAAAATTGTAATTTTTTTTAGTCACCTTTACCTCTTTTTTTTTTTTCAACAAATTATCTCTCCCTCATCTTAGCCATCCAGCTGTCTCCTTCAATGACCCATAGCTCACACATTTAAAAATTTCCCCATTATTTATCTGAACCTTTGGTCCAATCTTTTTTTCATTTTCTAACTTTGCCTCCCTTATCTTCTCTACACTCTCTGTACCTGTACTTTGTTCTGTAATCTCCCAGCTGTACCTGGTATTTAATGTCTCCCTCTTACTTCTCATTACCCTCCCCCCCCCTACATTGTGAATTCCCTTATTGCCAGGGCTGTATCCAAGATGACCCTGGGTTTATGTTAATTTGTGTTTGAATACTTTTCATTTCCATCCATGGCCTTCATTTCTTCTCCCACTTCAGCCCGTGAGGCTTCTCTAATATTCTACAGACACAGAGGGTGTCTCCATGATACGGAGGAGTGGGGATGGGTTCGGCTTTGAGCCTTCACACACTCCCAAAGAGGCACATGATGCCCTCTTCCCAGAGAGCCTGTCTATGAGGAAGTGATCTTTGTAAATGGTGGGAAGGAACCTCTCTCCCAGTGTCTTATCTGACCATATGCTGCGGGGAAACAAACACCACAAGGCAAACTCAGATAGAAACGGCTCTTTTCTGTTTGCTGTGCTCTCCCCAGCTCTGCTGAGCCTGCAACTGTGCTGCCAGACTGGACCCTGGGCCCAGAACCAGGGCCCGTTAGCCTTACCCTGGCCCTGCGCATTTTCCCTTCTCCTCAGTGGGTCCTTTATGTGCGCTCCGTAAAAACGAATTGAAGCCCATCATTAAGGACCCTTGCCTGGGATCCCAAGATTGTTCACCGTGACAGTCTTCTCTCTGCGGCTGGTATCATCATGACCCCAGCAAACCACACTGTTCACAGCCCCTAGTTCAGGGTTTCCACCGGCTTTAGAAGGCCTGTTCCTTTCACTTCCTTCCTGCCTGGACCTATGGTGCTGTATGGTGGGTGGTAGGACTTCTGTCACCATTCACTTGGGGGGGTGTAGCTTTTTGGGGCAAGAGTAAAGGACCACACACCACTCTGTGACCTGGGCTATAAAGTCAGGAGGGTTTGGGAGGAGCAAACATCAACGCTAGCAAAGAATGGGATTGATGCTTAATAGAAAGTCAGTGTTTCTATTTTAAAAATTAAATAAATTAAGATACATTTTAAGTCATGTGTCTGTGTGTGGGGGTGTTGGACTCCCTGGGGCTGGAGTTACAGGCGGTGTGAGCTGCTCAGTGTGAGTGATGGGAATCTAATTAGAGGCCTCTGGAAGACCAGCATGTGCTCTTCACCACCAAGCCCTCTCACCAGGCCCAAGCCTCCAAACTTTAAATAAGAAAGAGGGAGGGAGGGAGAGAGGGAGGGAAAGAGGGAGGGAGGGAGGGAAAGTGGAAAGAAGAGGGAAAGGAGAAGGAAGGAAGGAAGGAAGAAAGGAAGGAAGAAAGGGATTTGATTCTGATAAATCAGATTTTAAAAGAAAACTGAATTAAAGGCTTAGAGACTGGGAGGTGGGATGCTTGGTTCCCCTCAAAGACGGCCATGCCCTGGAAGCACATATTCATACTTAGGCCCAATGCAAAACTTGGATCCCAAGGTTTTGACCAACTGCATTATTTTGCATCAAAACCTCAGTTTCCATAAGAATGTGGTTTTTTTTTTCTTGCGTGTAATAACTAAGGAATGTTTCAGAGCCATCCCTCTGAAGTGGGGGTTTTCAGGCAGAAAACTCGTATGATCTCAGAGACCCTTTCTTCTCAGTTATAAATACAACTTGTAACCAAGCACGAGGTGACCTAGTTTTAGATTTCCCTCTGCCACTAGTATGTGAAGTATAGATTGTCCAGCACATAACACTTGGCCAACTCACACAATCTAGCTTCAGATCTTCCCACAGGTAAGGGGGCGATGGGTAAGACAGGCCGTCAAATAATAGGATGCTTCAAGTCCAGGATGCCACACCCCAGTGTGATACACTAGGGAACTGTCACAGTGGCTGTTAGAGCAACTGGTCTGACTCACCTAAATTTTGGGGACACATCAACATCTTCTGGGGGCTGGAAGGCAAATCACACAGATCAGCAAAACTGGAAGACCTGGGCAGTTGGACACTTTGTCCCATAAGAAGGAACCCTTTGAGGGACTTGTCTGTAACTTCTTCTCAACAAAAAGCACTCTTCCATGAAGCAGGTCAATGTCACTATGAAAATATCTCTGCTTCTAAAGCCGCTGCTCTTCCTGTTACTATGTCTGCATGTCTGGAGCCTCTCTGGGTGGCTTGGAGTTTGGAGGGATAAGGTTGCTCTTTAAGGAGATAGAAATAAGAAAACTCAGAGGAGGCAGCAAAGACAGAAACATATTGGCAAGGCCTGTGGTCATCAGAAATATTACATATAAACCTTTAATCCCCTGGTGCATCCAGAACTCTTTCCACAAGCATCAGCAGAGCTCTGAGACAGCCCCATGACTTGCCCCCACTTGAGATGATGGGTACATGAACATAATAAACATTTCCCGTGCTTAAGGCTGGGTTTGGATTTTTGTTTCATTTTAGTAGAAAGGTGGGGATTCAAGGTCACTGGACAGGAATACAGGTTATTGCATTCTGAATTACATGTTTCCTTTTGTCATCGCTTGAAAAGGTATTTGACAGGCTGAGTGCCCGATGTTCCAGCATTTCCAAACATCTGCCTTGAAGAAAGGATTAGGCATCAGATTTGGATGGACCAAAAGTGGGTTTCCCTTTCTCTGTCTAAATGAGAATGGGAGAGGGTGGGGGCAGGGGATGGGGTCTGATGGGGCAGAAAGATGTTTCTGAGTAACAAGAGACAGAAAGAAAAGCAGTTGTAGCTTTCAGAGGCCTAACCTAGAGTTAGCTTGGGTTTGTGAAGACAACCATCAGCCAAGAGGCAGGCAGGTATTCTGTGGTCTGGAACTGGTTGTGCCTCAGTTTATCCATCTGTAACTTTATAGTCTTCTTCACTTTGGAATCCAGTTGGCAATAAAGACATGGCCTCCTCCACTGTGGAACACTGGGACAATGGCTGCTCTGAGACATTATTTCCTACAAGAGGAGGTACTTAAGGTTCTGGACACCCATTCTGTAATTATAATTTGACAAAAATAAAAAAACTTGAAAAGTGAAGACTAGAACTTATCTTTAGCCTAAGGAAACTGGGCAATGAAAATAAATGAAACCACAAATGTAATCCAGGCTCTAACATTATGAGTAATTAACAGGGTCCAAGCCCAAAACAAAACAAAACAAAACCAAAGGATCCCTGGCTCTCAGAATGAATATATAGCCAGGGGACTGTGATGCGGACCCTATGGCCCTGAAGACAGGAAACTGTGTCAAGAGTGTAGACAGAGAACCCAATAAGAAGAGAACAAAGGGGAAAATGTTAATCCGTGACTTTATAACATAGCAAGTCTTTTAAAATGTATGTATTAATCTTTTTGTGCGCATATGATAGGGGAGACAACTATGGAGTTGATGCTCTCCTGTCTTCACCTTCTCATGGGTTCTGGGGTCAAACTCAGGTCAACACAGTTGGCTCAACCATCTCACCAGCCTGAGAATCTCTTCTTAACACTAAGCCAATGTTAACTTGGGAGCAACTTCAGAAAATCCAAAGTGCACAAAGTGCACATAATCACGTGTGTTCTGAAATGCAGAGTGGATCACATGTAATATATCACACAATCATTATAAAGTTTGCTGGCACCCACCCTCCTGGGCCCCTGAGGAAATCTCACTTGTTTAGCCCTTCCACCAGAACATGCTCATAGATAAGTGCCACATTCCAGACACCCAGGGTGCCCAGTCACCTTACCTGTGAAGTGGGAACGAAAGCAGTTATGCCTCAGAGGGTTCTTGAGGGGACTAAAGAAGGTGGTTTTGCGTGTCCACAGGTCCAACTGTGGTGAGCAGAGGAGGGCTGTGAGGATCGTCATTATTGATATACTTACCAGACATTGTCAACAAATTACACACAAAAATATTTAATTAGCACCGACGTTTATAAATCAGGAATATAAGATTAGCATGGGTGCTAATTTATGCCGAGCGTTAGCATAAATTAAAATTAAATAATTATCATAACTAACTCTAGAGGAATCATAGATCACAATAAGAATAAAGAGTAGCTGGGTATGGTCACACATGTCTACTTGGGAGTTGGAGGCAGAAGAGTTACTATGAGTTTGAGTTAATTTCAGGCCAGCTTGGGCAACTTAGAAGGACCCTGTCTTCAAATTAACACACACAATCATTTATATTTACACACACATACACACACTACATTACACTACACTACACTACATTATACTACACTACACTGGTAGAAGGCATTCTATATTCCTAGCATACCAAAGCCTTAGGTTTCACTCTTAACATTGAAGGGAAGGAAACAAAAGGAATAATTATAGAGTAGTTCAGGGAAAATCCAGAAACTTCCCTGAGAAGTGTCTATGAGCTCAGGTCTTAAAGGCACATGTGAGGATCTACACATATGTAGCAGAGTTCCAGAAGGTACTGCCAAGACCCCAGCCGGAAGGTGTGAGGCTCAAAGGGAGCCAACCATACAATGTATTCATTCATTCCCACCCTGGGCATTTGATTGAAAGGACAGGATATCATTAATTCCATATCTGGACAGACTTTTCAAGGATGAGGAAATGCATTGGGGAAGCAGAACTAAGGAGCAGAAAGTCCCCCACCTTTGGGGCCACCAGGCTGAGTCCCCAGTTTTCCTCACAGGCTTCCCTAGCAGCTGGCAAAATCTGGACATGTTTCACAACTTCTCTGAATCTAGGGCTTCCTATCTGTGAACCAAAACATCTAACCATTAGGGTTATTATGAGAACAATATGGTAAATCAACGCTTTGAACAATCAGAAACAGCCACTGATGGTTGGGGTTCCAGTGTGCTCCAGTTTTAGACCTGGTCCTACATAATGTGATGTATTTAAAGAGGCTGTGAGGAGGGCCACTCTGTGAGACTAGGATGCATTAGCTCCTACAGTCAGACTGACGTCACCTTTGCTCTCAGCTTCCCTCTGGGGCTTTTTGGTGGTAGCTGCTGGGACTGAGAGGGAGTGGGAGGTGTCTATCATCTCTGTTCTTTTGTACAGATCAGATCCCCACACCAGCCACTGGCTGCCTGGTGGTGTTACACCAAGGTGGTGAGCCTGTTGATCTCAGCCAAAATGCTGTGGGGGCATCGCACTGGCCAGAAAGTGAAGAGGTGATGTTGGGGTCAGACATGTTAAGAGGCCAGGTCTCTCCTTCCCGAGGGCCTTCCCTCAGCTCATCTACCCAGAAAGGGTCCCACCCAACCTCCAGTTTCAGAGTTACAGTCAGCCCTTTCTCTCCCAGCATCTGTTTTCTTTTTCCTCCTCCTCCTTTCTCTCTCTCTCTTTTTTTTAACATGCAAGTTGCCATGAAAAATTTGCTAATGAAATGTTTGCTCAGAAGTCTGCTCTGGGCTGGGCTGATAACCTATCTGTGTTTGAGTTTGGCTGCCCATATTCTAAATACTCATCTTCTGTCTGTTTAGCTTATTGATTGGTTTGGCAGGAAAAGAAGCCTTGTCATCAGTGACCAAGGTCAAACTAAACAGAATGGGGAGGAGGACAGATGAGCCCCTGGGCTCAGGAGGCAAGAGACACTCAACCAAGTTTCCTTGAAGGGACAGAATGACAGGTCCAAAACACCTCACCTCGTCCTTCCCTTTCCATGCAGCTTTGCTGGCAAGAGACCAAGAGATGCTATTGGCAGGGGAAGGGGTGGGGGCAGGGTTGGGGCTTGAGAGCAAATGAGGAAAGGTGAGAAGGAGATGGTGTCAGCCAAGAGGAGGCTGCTCAGCCATGCCTGGATGCGTGTTAGAGAGGAAGAGATGGGCGGCCGGCTCCATGCAGGGCACTAAAAGGCTTTTGTTGTGATGTCTCCTCTGACAGCTCTGTTCACACTGTGGGTACAACAGAAATGGAAATTCCGTTAAGAGGAAGAATCAGTGGGCAGGTGATCTTCCCCACACGGACTCACTGTGACCCATGGGCATGTACGACTTACAGGGTCTGAAGGCTTGACCTAGTGCTTTCTTCTGACACTGTGTTTAAAGGCCGACAGCTAACAAGGTAAACGGCAGTGAGGGGTGACAGATGGGCAATGTAGGGGGCATGTGGCCAGAAAGGGCCCCCCTGGGCTGTAGAGTACTGTAGTAGTCTCTGCTCTACCCCAACAGCTACAGGACTAGGCCAAGTTTAACTTCTCTCTAAGGCTCAGCATCCACACTGCATAGTCCTCCTGAGATAACGTGAGGCTCCTGGGCCACAGGGAACTGGAGTGGGGGTGACACATTGAAGCTGGAGAGAGGGAGAGACAGACAGAGGACTGAGGTAGCGCTGAGGAGGTCCTGGGGCTGTTTCTCTAGGCAGCCAGTCGGCTGATGAGAATGGGGTGGTCTGCTATTTATTGTAAGAAAGACACTGTAGAAACCCCTTGGAGAATGTTTGTTTGCGTGTGTGTGTGTGTGTGTGTGTGTGTGTGTGTGTGTGTTATGCGTGTGTGTGCGTGTGTGTGTATGTGTGTGCGTGCGTGTGTGTGCGTGTGTGCGTGTGTATGCGTGTGCACGCACGTGAACATACACCTGTGTTCTACAGTGCACATATAGAGGTCAGAGGACAACTTTCAGGACCTGGTTGTAACCCTTCACCCTATTGTAGCAAGGTTTCTCTTGTTTCTGTTCTGTTCCCAGCTAACTGGCTCAGAATCTTCCAACTGATTCTATGGTCTCTGCCCCCATCTCACCATGGGAATGATGAGACTAAGGATGTGCACTTCCACATGCAGAGACCAGATGTAGTTGTCAGGTTTGCGTGGCTCATGCTTTTTTTACCTGCTGAGCCATCGCCCTGGCCCCAACGGAAGACTTTCATTAACTTATTTTTAGGTGGGAGGCATTGACACACACAAGCTGTGTGAGAAGACAGTAGTAGACATTTAAGAAGTTGTCACTTGAAGGAGAGTCAGCAGCATAGCAAAGCCACAGGCTGCTCCTAGGGCTACTGCAAACATTGGGATCAAGAGCTCAGGGCTGTGGTGATCCTTCAGCAAAGGCACTTAGGAGGTGAGGTAGGTGAGGGAGGGTAGGCGAAGCAAGTCCCTGCTAAGCTTGAGAGAAGGGTGGGGGAACAATGGAAGGGTTTCTCTGTGAGAGGGAAAGTTTAATTGACTAGGAAGCCTTTGCCTGGAACCTGAAACCCAGCTGAGGCCACAGGTCATGCTCCTGTGGTGGTCCCAAAGTACCTATTATGATTTTTTTGTGTGTCATCTGAGCTCAGTTGAGAGAAGGCACAATGAAATGGTCAAGGGGTTTCTGCAGGATTGTTGCAGAGGGCAGGGTGTAATGATACTAAAGTTGGAACAGAGAAACTAACATGATTGCCATGGGGTAACAAGACATGGAAACTTCTAGAAGGTGGGCTGGGAGCAAGAGGCTACACCTGCCCTCTGGGATCTGCTCCCAGCACTTACAAACGGGGTGGGTGGCCTGGGGGAGTGTCACAGCAGTGAGGACTTACCGGAGACTTTCTAGTCTTGGTATTGTCACCAGCGAACTTGACAATGGGCTCATTGTTCACCACTGTTCACCTTGCTCTGTGTGGCAGGAGAGAAGAGACAACGCACCAGCTTTGTTAAGCTCTGTGTCCTGGTTAGACCATGGAGTAACAACATATCTGCAGTGGTGCTTGTCCCATTGTAAATGGGAGGGACACCTTGCACACCGAACACCCAGAGACCCAGCTTTCACAGCAAACTCTCAGGAGGTTTTCACTTTCCAGGGTACACAGTCATACTACCCTTCTCTACACCAGCTTCAGGTCACAGTGGCTCTATTCCTTCTCATGACTTTACATCCTTGCAAAACCAGGCTGTTGACAGTGCTATGATAAAAACCAAGTCCTGGGTGAGGATCAGTGTGAGGCAGGCAATGAGGATGGTGGGGTCCAGTTTGTTCTAAGGTTAGAGAAGTTGCTCACTGCTCAATGGATGAATGTACCAATGAGGATGGTTATATAGGAAAGAAACAGAAGATACCACCTTTGAATTTATGGATGTGTATCTCTAAATAGTTGCTAAATACTTAGGGTAGAGCTTCATGAATAAAATTTTGGGAGTATTTCTTCAGGTATGGGGCTATTGTGGAAAAGTTACCAAGATGGTATTTAGGGTGTGTGAACAGAGAATCACGGGAAGTTTTTATAATCACATAAACTAACTCAAGATCCCCATGCTGAGGTCTCCCCAGTAGCTCCACTGGGGTCACTCACGACGCCTGGAACAGTTCAGGGAAGGGAAACCTTGCCCCCCCCCATGATGAATGGTGCGACGGTCTGCATCTTGCCCTCACCCTGGTGCTCATTCATATCTGTCTCAGCTGCTCCAAGCATGGAATCCCACCCTTGTAACTCAACTGCTCAGCTGCCTCAGATCTGCACTGGCAATGAGTGGCCTGGGAGATGGCACAGACACATTCCATGGGACTTTCAGTGCTGGGAATCCCTAAAGACATTACTAGTCATTCTTTCTCATGGGCAATGGTCCTCCAGGCTCTGGCTTTCAGCCACCTTCCTGGATGTGCTTTCAAGTGGAGACTTGATCAGTCTAAGCCCCAGCTATAGGCAGAAGTTTCTAAAGTGTCCTCAGTTTGATAACTACTGAGTTTATCATCATCATCATCATTATTGTTGCTGCATTTTGTTTCGGCTCACTAAACTGGCCCCAGACACTGGCTCCCCAGACCTCTCCAAAGTTATATAGGTGCCAGGGCTGGCACCTATATAACCATTTCAAGGCATCCCCCCCCTTTAAATTTTGCCACACAAATAAAACTTCTGGGTTGCTTGGTTCTGGCAAGATGACTCAGTGGTTAAGAGCACTTGCTCTTCCAAAGGACCCTAATTAAAGTTCCAGCATCCATGTCAGGTAGCTAACAACTGCCTCTAACTCCAGTTTCAGGAGACTCACACCCTGTTTTGGCTTCATGAGTGTCTCTCACACATATGGTATACCTGTATACACAAAACAAAAATTATTGGGATATTTTGTGCTTGCACATAAAAAGGTAAACTAAATACAAATGAATTAAACCAACAGTGATTTTTCAAAATCCCAGCGGATCTGCCCCTCTTTTAGGTTACTGATGCCACCATTTCCAAAGGATGACTGAGCATGAGCAGCCTATGAGTGGTCTGACTTCTTGGCAGAGGCTGAGCAGTGGGCTGGGCACCTCACAGGGTTGATGCCGATAAGTCATGCCGCTGTTGACGCATGAAGCTTCAGTGGCCCGACCAAAATGATCAAATAGAAACCCAATTTCTGACCTGCAAGGTTGGGTGGTCTAACAAATTACATCAGAGGCTTTGCACAGAAGCCCTTAAGAAAGAGGAGCTACTGCCATGAGTCTGTGTCTCCCTCTTACCCTGTCTCTAGAAGTCTTCCAAACCATTAATGCACATCTCAGACCAAGTTCAGACATTACCCAGGACAAGTAATGATGGGAGACAACCCCACGGGTAGCAGGAAGCAACAGGAATGCATAAACTTTGGGAACCTTCTTGTTGGTCTAGACACCCTGTTGTAATTTAAGGAAAGGGCTGTATGAGACCACGTGACAGTGTTCAAGCAGAGGGATTTTTTATTAGGCAAAGGTGATCATGAAAGTGGCAGAGGTGGAGATCAGCCTCTGGAGACAGGAGCAGCAGGAGAGGAGAGAGGAAAGAGGGGGAGAGAGGAGAGAGGGAGGGGAGAGCAGACAGAGAGAGGGAGAGAGAGAAAGTGAAGAATGGGAGGTGGCCAGGGCCCTCCAAAAGGGAACATAGTGAGTGTGCACAGGTGGTGCTCTTAGTGGCTGCAGCTGAGACGTATCCTGTCAGGACCCCAAGGGCAGGCCAGTGCAGACGCCTGAATACTAACATAGCCAGCGTATGTCATTCTTACTACAACAGTCCTGAAAGTTACCAGGTTGTCACTACTCTGAGCAACAGGAGTTTTGTGTTGTATTTACCAATGACTCAGTCACTTGTAAGGGCTTTTATTTTGGTCAGATCCTGCTTGGCTAAAATATACCTGGTACTCGGAGCTCTTGAAGTAGGTGGAAAGATCCAAACACTTTGTCCACGGCAGCCTGAACACTCTGCTACCTTTTATGCACAGTCATATACACATGTGGGAAGCATCTTCTACACCTTATTTATCTTGTTCAGAATAAAAAAGGGAAAAGACAGGAAAACTAGTTGCTAAGCAGAGCCCACCATTCCCTTACATTGCTTTCTTGCGAGCTGTACACACTGGCTTTCTTCTTACCAAAAAATAATGCACGGCTGCCCCTGCCCACATGGGGTTCTGCTAACCATCATTTTGACTAGCTGCAGCGTCTTTCTGAATGATGATGTAACTTGCTATTATTATACTTGACTACCTTTGTTTTACTGGTCCAATTGTCAAAAATAAAAATCTTGTGTAGCTGAATGGAGAGGGTTAAAGTAAAAAGAAGACCTCAAAACCCTACTGGGAGGGTACATTTTTACAACTGCAACAAAAGAAAAATGGCAAAGATCTACCTAATTTGTGTTTATGTCCTCAGATAACATTGAAGAATAGGGGGCAGGAAGAACATAAAATCAGACGATGGGGAAAGGGCCTGTGAAATGCCATCCTCTGGTCAAAGCATCATTATTCCAATCACAAACTCACAGCAACTGCTCATGCCTGTATTGGGTCTGCATAAAAATGGGTTGCTGAGCCTTTAATCCCAGCACTTGGGAGGCAGAGGCAGGTGGATTTCTGTGAGTTTGAGGCCAGCTTGGTCTACAGGGTCTACAGATAGAGTTCCAGGACAGGCTCCAAAGCAATACAGAGAAACCCAGTCTCAAAAAAAACCAAAAAACCAAAACACCAAAAAAAAAAAAAAAAAAAAAAAAAAAAAGAATGGGCAGGAGCTGGGGATGAGTGAAGGAAAAGCTCAAGATGCCTGAACAACTTTACTGCTAAACTATTTGCAACTGATAGATTGAAGGTACCCCTCTCTCCATGCACTGGTGACACAGATGGCCCTGGTAAAACTAAATGAGTCACAAAACAAACCCCAAAGTCATAAATCTGGAAAGGGAACTGTAGGGGTGGGGGTTGTGCGGGTTCCATAAAAGTGGGGCCAAACTCCACTTGTTGCTTTTTCCTTATGGTTCGTTTGCTTGCTTTGACTTTTCCTTCCTTTCACTTGGCCCCAGACATGTGAAAGCTGTACACGGATGATTCTGCACAGGTGAGTCAAAGGCGAAGGGATACATCTTCAGGCTAGCACACAGGGAGAGAATCCCAGGACAGCAATTCCATAACCCTCTAGACTCACATGTAATCCAGGCATGATTGACTACAACGTGAACAAGTGCATGGAGGCCTGAGAAATGAGCTAGCAATAGACCTCTATGTGGGTCCCAGGGTGGCCACTTGGTGGTGTGCACATGGGACGTCAACCAACAGATGGTAAGATGGAATGGAACTGATGCTCTCTGCCCCCGTGTCTGACCACCACTTTCCATGGGAGCAAATAACAGCAATATCTACATGACTCAAGTAGGATCCAGTCTCTTAATATTCAAAAAATGTTGAAAATGCACTCCAAAATTGAGTTCTTAACTCATGTGAGGAAGGATAATAGACACCAGGAGGATATGACATTGACATTGAATTGCCTGAAGTTGTTCAAATGTCTGACAGAGCAAAATAGAGTCTTAAAATGATGTTTTTTAAAAAATGAGTGAGTCAAAAAAGGCATAAAACTTATAAATCTTAGAACTAAAAAGATAACATAAAAATTAAGGAAGGCCATGGGAGGCAATGAGCATGGAGACTGATAAGTAGATGTATTCTGGTGTGAAGAGTGAAGATTCTAAAGCACTGGGAAGGAGAGAGGGCAGAGAAAGTCTCGGGAACTCCCATGAAAGGCCACAGGAGTCCGGATGCTCTGAGAGTCCTTGAGGAGCGAAGGAAGTGATGAAATCTTTAAAAAGACATTAGTCTAGGAAAAAAGACAAAGACATATCGTTTTAAGCAGCCTAGAGACCCTAGTAAGTCAAAGAAATGTGCATCGGCACGAAGTCACTGAGCATCTCTCCAAAGCGGTGGTGGTGAACGCAGATCCTCACCTAAGAGAAAACACTGGAGTCACTTCACATTCCTTCTGCAGACTCACGGCTGCCAGGAGGGCGAACGCAGCAGCTTTAAAGGAATTTAATAAAAGAATCCTCGGCCCGGAACTTGATTTACACCCAAAATATCCTTTGGAAACGAGGGCTGGGTAATGACAGCTTCAGAAAGAAGTTTCTTTCTTCCAAAGGCAATTCAAATTTTGTGGGCATTGTCCTGTAGCGGTTTCTTTTGAGTTGAAGCATTTCCTCCATGAGTCTCAAAGTGAACAAGTCCTAGAGAGCAGAAACTCCTCTCCAAAAGGTTCTAGAAGCTGTAAACAGTCATGGGGGGAGAAGCCCCTAGGATCTGCTGTGCCACAGACAAGGCATGCAGAGGGCTCCAGGAATGTAGTTTCCCAAATTTGGATCATAACTCCAACATAAGGATCTCCCTGTAACCTATGAAGCATACTCAAACTCAGCCCAGATGGGAGGAAGGTGCCCTACCACAGAAGAACCAGGGCCAAAGATAAAATAGGTCAACATCTGATGGGAGATGTTATTCTGTATATATGTTTCTCATACTGGTTAATAAAGCTCTGTGGCCAATGAGATAGCAAGATAGGCGGGGCTAGGAGACAAGGAGGAAAGAGGAAGTGGGAGGAGGAGTCGAGATGTAGCCCGGGGAGGAAGGAAGACGCTCGCCTCGGCTCCCCATAAGACAACCATGTGGAAATACTTAGATAAGTAGAAATGGGTTAATAATTAAGACAGAGCTAGCCCATAAACAGGTAATTGGCCAACAGGATTATATTAAATACAGAGTCTCTGAGTGTTATTTGGGGCTGGCGCGGCTATGGGCCCAGACTGGTGGCAGGCGGGATGGAGCCGGGCGGGAAGGAAAAACATGCTGTAACAAACATCATTCACTACTAAGGAATAAAAGCACTGTGAGATATCATCTATTAGAACAGCTTAAAACAAACACACAAACAACAAAGATCCTGGCCTTAGTGAAGAGAGGCATCTTCTTCATGCCGCCCCCAGATAGATAAAAGCAATCAATGTCATTGAATGATAATTTTAAAAATAGAATTTTATACCAGAGGTTACACACTAATCTCTAACCATTAGAGGGATGGCTCAGTGGTTAGGAGCACTTACTGCTCTTATGCAGAACCTGGGTTCAGTTCCCAGCACCTTCACTGTGTCTCAACTGCCTGATCCAGGGTATCGGGCACCTTCTTCTGGCCTCCACACACACCAAGCATGCGTGTGGTCCACAGACATACATGCAGACAAACACATATATAAAATAAAATGAATAAATCTTCACAAAAAAGAATTGGATATGAAAAAATAGACCATCTTCCAAACTATTTTTTAAATAAAAGAGAAACAGTGTGATCTGATTTTCATAATCACCAGCTTAGCAAAAATCAGCAGTTTTTAAAGTGCATATATTTCTGAAATATTGATAATTATGACAATTGTCTTTTACCAATGTAAGACTGTAAAGCAATGAATATACTAAAAGATTACTCATGGGAGACATTGATAAGCCATTTAGATTTACCCATTAGGATATTAAACATACATTATGACCCCATCATTATAATTAGTATGTGGAAAATACTCATCCACAGGTCCAAGGAGATTTTTTCCTCCAGATATATTCATTCTAATTATTTATAACCACAAAAAAATGGAAATTGCCCAAAGCCCATCAGTAGAAGGACCACCAAGAATGTGTGTCTACACTCAGGTATGCAATCCCTTATTTGAGAACAAGAGAAATCGATTTGTAATGGCATGGAGTGACATTCCAGACATCTTTTTAAGTAGAAAAAAGGAGCAAAAGGTAATTCAGTGAATGCAGCATGCATTACAGCTGATTGGCCTTTGCAATAGCAGAATACCTGAGGTCATTTGATAAATAAGACATCTACTTGGCTCACAGTTCTGGATGTTTGATAGCATGCTGCCAGCATCATCTCAGTGCAGAAAATGACTCCTGGAGAACATCACAAAGGTGGGAGAATGTGTGAGAGGAAGTGATCAAATGATAAGACAGGAAGCCAGGAAATTATCCAGGGCTGGGCTTGCTCTGACAACTCAGGACTGTGACAACTAGAACCCCTTTAATCCCTCCAGGGCAGTGTTCCAGCAACCTCAGACCCTTTACTAATCCCAGCTCTTAAAAGTCATGCCACCTAACCAACACCTCCTTGAGGACCGACTCTCCAACACAGCAAACTACAAACAAACCACACCTAAACTACAACATCAGCATCTCACTGCTTATAAAGGCAGGAGGGGAGACAAAAACACTTAATAAGCACACACAAAAGTGTAAATTAAAAGCCCAAAGGAGACACAAAACATCAGGACTGACACTCTGAGGATGGTAGGATTAGCAAGCATCTGAGACAGCTGTAATTTTAATTGCCTTTTCACATTGTAAGCATATTGATGCATTATTTGCAGGATAAGAATTACCTTTTGAAAGTGGAATACACAGTATGCTTTACAATGAATGTTTATGTCCTCCTAACACTCATATATTCAGACTTAGCCTCTATTGTGGAAGGGAAATTTTGATAGGTGCTAAGGCCAAGAAGACAGATTCCTGAAACTTCTGTCCTTTCTGCCATGTGAGACAGTTTCTTGTGAACCAGGAAGAAACACTGACCAGACACAGATATCACCAGCGCTTTGACCTAGGACCACTCCACCTCTAGTACTATATATAGGTGATGCTATCCTGTGGCACCAGCCATGGAATCTTCACAATCTTGCTATGTACCCAACAGACCAAGATGCATCAGGACCGAGAAAAAGATGGTGGATGTCTGAGATGTGCTATCACCCAGGGGCAGCATCAGGCCCCACAGAGATGGACCATCAGGAACAAAGCAAGAAAAACTAGAGAGCAGGATCTGCCTGACACTTGCAGGGCCCCCAGCCATGGCGCTGGAGAGCACAGGAAGTAGGTTCACCCCAGTGAGCCATATCCTTCATCGTTTAAAGGTTCCTCAACCTTACGAAACAACACCCCTAGCTGGGTGCTGAGACACATGAGCTGCTGGGAGATGCTTCCTATTCAAACCACAACTCCTACTCTACCCTCCACAGCTGGCCACTTGAAAGGGAGGGGTAAAACCTGCCTCCTCAAGAGACCTTTCTGCAGATACCTTTGGCCACTTCCATGTTTATGAGGTGTGCCTGGACCTCAACTCGATCTTTCCAGTTTTCACGACTCGTTTTCATCTTAAATAAATATTCTGATAACTGCTTTCCTTCCTTCTTTGTTTTTCTTTTTCTTCCTTTCTTCCTTCCCTTCTTTTTCTTTTCTTTTCTTTTGTTGTTGTTGTTTTGGTTTGTTTTGGTTTGTTTCAGGACAAGGTTTCTCTGTGCAGCCCTGGTTGCCCTGAAACTCACTCTGTAGACCAGGCTAGCCTTGAACTCACAGAGATCCACCTGCCTCTGCTTCCCAGTGCTGGAAATAAAGGCATGCACCACCACTACCTGGCCTCTTCTCTGTCTCTCTCTCTGTCTCTGTCTCTGTCTCTCTGTCTCTGTCTCTGTCTCTCGTCTCTGTCTCTCTGTCTCTGTCTCTGTCTCTCTCTCTCTCTCTCTGAGTGTGTTTGTGGGTATAGGGGCTATGCCCACATTTATGTGGATGACAGGTATCCTGCCCTATGGATCTCAACCCTATTCTCTTGAGGCAGGATTTCTCACTGAACCTGGGGTGGGGGTGGGCAGCAAGCTACTGTGATCCTTCTGTCTGCCTTCTGGGTCACAGGCATGGACAGTCATTCCAGCTTTTTATGTGGGTGCTGGAACTTTGAAATGCCTGCCCCCCGCATTTTTCTTTTTTTTTATTTATTATATCCTTGTTCCAACTTCCTTGTTTCTTCTCTATTCCCCTGGGTTATCAGTTCCACTAGGATAAAGGACATTTCATGTTTCTCTTGGTTCTTTCCCTCACCTATCACAGTGCTGACCCCACGGTACTCATTGTGTCACTGGAGTCCTATACCCATACCTGAATACTAGGGCAGGACCTATGTGCCCATCTTCTTACTTGATAACAAAGGTACAGTGGCCACATCTCAGCCCTGTCCCTGACCCTTGACCCATGGTTTTGGTGCTGCCCTGATTTCCCTTCTCATCTGTTAAAGAGTCTCCACAAATTGCCACCCCGTGTTCTGTTGACCCTCACCCCCAAAGCCACTTCTCAGCTTCCAGATACTCTCAAGCTTTTATTTATTGCTTTCACATTTCAATTAGTTCCCTTAGTTTTGTCTTGCATTGCCAAATATGACATCTTGAATGGATGCAGGGAGGGAGAAAGGAATGGATTGGTGGACAGATGGATGGATGTACTGATGGAAAAAAAGACACACGAATAAACAAAACAGCTTGCTGCCTGTGGTGGGTTATATTTTTTGAATATTTATTATTTTTGTATAAGGATGTTTTGTCTGTATCTATGTTTATATACCACATTGTGCAGTGCTCATGGAGGCCAGAAGAGGGTGTTGAATCCCCTGAACTAAAGTTACAGATTGTTCCTGAGCTACATGTTGATGGGTCCTCTGGAAGAGCAACCTTTGACTGCTGAACCATCTCTGCAGGCCCTGTGATCATTAATTTTGATTGTCAACTTGGTTGACTGAGAGTTTCTAGAAGGTTGTAAATACACTGTGGATGTGTCTGTGAGGGCATTTGCAGAGAGGGATAACTAAGGATGGCTTACCATCTCATAGGCTGGAACGTGAGTGGAACAAAATGGGAGGGGAAATCCTGCCTATTTAGACCTTCCTCCCCTCCCCCACTCGCCACCCTCCCCCTGTATCATAGCTGCCATGATAATCACTTCCCCGCTCCACCACGTCCTCCTGCCACGATGGACTAAAACCTCTAAAACTGTGAGCCAAACTCCACCTTTCATCCCTTGCATTGGTTTTCTCTGTCATCTGTTCACAGTGATGATCAGATGAGCTCCCTGGCCTCCTGGGCTGCAGGAACCAGTTTCCACATTGCCACTGCCTTGGCATTGCACTGGCTCATTTTTCCAGGCCTGTATCTAAGCACACTCATTTGGGCAGTTTTAAATGTGCTTATTGAATACTTGGTGTGCCCCGTACTGAGTTTTGAGTAAGGAACTATGCCCAGTAATTCTCTCTTTTATGAATCTTTCGAGTTCCTGAGGTCACCTCCTCTTACTGTATTTGTCACAGGGTGCCTGGGCTAATCTACTTATGCACATGACTATGTCCCCAGAACTTACAAGACTGCCACTTTCTATATGTGACTACTTCTCTTTCTATATTTGGCATTCCCTCGAGAGCTAGTTCAGTACCTCATCAGAATCAGTGGGTCTTTCCGATATGACTAAATTCATTCAACTGAATTAAATGTCTGGAAAAAGCGCAGATGAATGGAACTATTAATACTGGGTCCAGCACATCTCCCCCAATGCCCTGTTCATCACTCTCTACAGCATAGACCCACCGTCCATACTGTTGACAGACTGATTGATGTGTTTGAAAACGAAGAGTGATTCCTGGGGAGTGAGAGGTTTTCATTTGCTCAATATGTTTTGGCTTTAAACTCTCCAACAGTCATGGCTGAGCTTTCAAAACCAAAGCAATTGCTTTCCTTCTAGAGCAAGGTTGCCACAGAGAAGGGGCCTGCTGGAGAGTCAAACACTTCTGAACAGATCGATGGAGGCGTATCTGAAGACAGGAAATTCCAAAGGCTTTCCCAGGCTGCCTGAAGGACAGGCCCTATTATTAACCTCCTCTCTGAGGCCCAACTGCTGTCTGGCCTTGCACGGCTGCAACCATTTGCTCCTGAGCTCATGTGGTGGTTTTGTAGACCACAACCACTTCCTAGAAACCAAATCAATCTGAACAGTGAGGGCCTTAGTGGTCTGTGGGCACAGAAGGCGGTTTCAATGACATGAAGCCCGTGCAAGCATGAGCAAACACAGCGGGCCCAAGAGAAAGAAGCCAGGCTTGCTTTGGGAGGTCCAGAGGCGACAGTCCAGCCCTGTCCTTTCTAGCAACAAGATCCCCCACTAGCTTAAGTGCTTGTTGGTGACCTGGGGGAGGTGATACCCAAAGACACCTGTGTAGCCACCTCTAGGGGGCGCTTCCTTTGGTATTCAAGGACGGTTGACTTGTGAGCTGTGTGCTCTGAAGTAGCCGAGAGGACAACAGGCTGTGTGGGGTGGAGAGCTGTGCTGAACAGGAGATCAAGAGGTCTCATGGGCCACCAAAATGGAGTTAGATCTGTAGATACTTCCTGTGGATATTTTACTCATGATGACAAGAGACAGGGCTGGTTCTGCTCCATTCCGAGCTGTGCCTTCACCCTGGGGATTCAGAGGACCACAGGCAAAATGAGTTAATACATATATAGATGTGATATCAAGGCTCGCTAGGAGCCCCATGGGGCCTGCAACCCACTCCATTCATCCTGAGTCTTGAGCTGTAAAAAGACAAACACAGGGAAGATGCTGCCTACTACTGACAATTCCTACCTCCAGCAGCTGGACCTTGTTTAGGTCCTCCTCTCGAAAGTCAGGTTGTCTGAAGGGAGAAGGTGGAGAAGGCCAAGGAACCAGGGCACTGAGGACTGAAAGAGGAGGCTGTGCAAGGAGACCCTGATTCCAATCCCAAGAATCTACACACAGGCATGGCTCAGGAGATAATGCAGAGAGTGAGCATGGCAGATACCCATCGTGTTCCTATGAGTTCAGTACATGTACACACACACACACACACACACACACACACACACCCCACACACACATAGAAACACACACACACATAGATACACACACAAGTAGACACAGACACACACCCCACACACACATAGACACACACACAAGTAGACACAGACACACACACAGACCCCCCCCACACACACAGACACACACACACATAGACACAAACACACACACACTCACACAGAAGTAGACACAGACACACATACACAGACATACACACACTCACACAGAGACACACACACATAGACACACACACTCTCTCTCTCTCACACACACACACAGACACACATACACTATAGAAAGCCCCCCACCCCCACCTGAGCATAATGCCCTCCTATGACAGTTTTTCGGGGGCTCAGGGCATGATGGCCCTGTAGCTCATTGTCAGACCTTAGCCTGTTAAAAAGAAACACAGAGGAATAGTATTTACCTGATATGATAGATTCATGGCACATTTGAACTCACAGTGGCTGTGACTACATGTGCAAGACCTGTCAAAATCCCAGTAGGTATGTGTGTTAGGAGTGAGGCTTAAGAAGTCCCATCTCTAGCTAAGGCGCTATTGGCAATTGATAGCTACTGTGCTGGATAGTTTTGTGTCAACTTGACACAAGCAAAAGTCATTCAAGAAGAAGGAACCACAATTTTTAAAAAATGCTCCCATAAGATTGGGATGTAGGCATGCTTCTAGGACATTTTCTTAATTACTGATTGATTAAGGAGGGCCCTCCCTATCGTGTATGGGGTCATCCCTGGGCTGGTGTCCTGGCTTCTATAAGAAAGCAGGCTGAGCAAGTCAGTAAGCAGCTCCCCCTGTGGCCTCTGCATCCATCAGCTCCTGCCTTCAGGATGCTGCCCTGTTTGAGTTTCTGCCCTCACTGCTTTTGAGGATGAACTGTTACATGGAATTGGGAGTGAGATAAACTTTCCTCCCCAAGTTCCTTCAGTTACAGTGTTCATCACAGCAATAGTTACCCTAACTAAGCTGGATACTTGGGTGGAGAAGAATTGGTTTTCTTCAGGAATGTGGTTCCTGGGAGACAGGCATGCTACAGTAGGTGACCCTCTACCCATGCACAGACGAGCAGCACTGAACAGACTCAGAAAGTGTAAAGACAGAGCACGTGAAGTTGGGAAGAGGAAGTGGTGGAAAGTATAGAATAGGAATTGGGGGAGAGGGAATGGAGATTGAATTTGATCAAAATATATTATAAACATGTATAAAATTCTCAAGTCATAAAACAGAACAATATAATAAATAAATGATGAAAATAGAAAGGAAGGAAAGAAGGGGGGAGAAGAAAGAAAAGAAGGAATAGAAAGAGAGAGAGAGAGAGAGAGAGAGAGAGAGAGAGAGAGAGAGAGAGAGAGAGAGAGAGAGAGAGAGAGAGAGAAGGCAAGACCAGGGTCTCCTAAGGGCAGATTTCCTGGGTGCCTGACCTGTGAGATCTCCCAGAGTCCTGTGCTCAGAAGAGACCCCATCTTTTGGGGCTCAGCTGCTCTAGTGTGGGCCCCACATATGCAGTTTGTTCTGCTGCTAACTCCCCTTGGACATCGTAACAGCCCTCAGAACAGAGGTCACCCCATCCTCACGATTCTCTCCGTGCCACGTTTATTTCCTTCAGCCTATTTTTGTACATGAGGGAATATTTGAAGAAATGTCCTTAATTCCAAGCACTTGCATTTACCTCCACCCCCAAGCCCCTTTGGAGGTGACTTGAGTGCCATGTGATTCTCTCCTATTATTAGCACAATACCCTGTCAGCCCCAACCACCCAAACTCCTGTTTCATACAAATATATAAGTCTCTTAGCCAAAAAAAAGTGGCATGGCCTCCTAGACTCAAGAATACTTGGCACAGGCCACTGTTTCTCAGCAGTATCCATTGTTCTAGTCCAAAATGACAGCAGCTTCTATGTGTCTTGCTGACATTTCTGACTTTTAGTGAGGAATGCCATTAATCAATTCCCTGAATCTGTTTTGGAAAAATTAAATAGCTTGAGTCAAGGCAAACACAGTAAATAATCCTCCCACAATCCAGCGAGTGGTGGGCGCAGCTGAGGCAGAGTGCTGTCCTCTCATTATTTGAAGTGCATTTAATTTGCCACTGCATCTTCCACACCAGCCTAGGGTGCTCACTGGGCACAAAACAGAGAATTCCAAAGCTCTTTCCAAACGCCAGGCTCTCTCTAGCTCAAGTAGGAGAAGCGTGAGCAGGTACAGTTAAAACTCTGCCTGGTGTTTTAATGCATAAGAATCATCCCTTTAAGTAGTTCTCTGTGTGTGTATTATGTATTTTGTATGTATTGTGTATGTATGTATGTATGTATGTATTCATGTGGATGCTGGTGTGTGCAGGTTCCCATGCATGTATGTGCATAGAGGACAACCTTGGCTGTCTTTCCTCAAGCTCTGTTCACCTTTTTATATACATATCTCTGTGTGGTCCATTTATGTAGGCAATTCTCTCTCTCTCTCTCTCTCTCTCTCTCTCTCTCTCTCTCTCTCTCTCTCTCTCTCTGTGTGTGTGGGGGGGTGTGGTGTGGTGTGCAGGTGCAACACATGCGTACTCACCTGAGTATATGCATTTGGAGGCCAACAGTTGATATCCAGAGTTTTCTTTTATTGCTTTCCACTTTTTTCACTGAGGCATGGTTTCTCAGCTAAACCCAGGGCTCCCCTATCTCCACTCAGACCTGGAATTACAGGCAGGCTGCTGCCATGCCTACCCAGTATTTCTGTAGGCTCTGGAAATCAAGGGGTTTGTGTAGAAAATGTTTTACCCACTGAGCTTTCTTCCATTTCTGGGGTCAGGGAACAGTCTCTCAGTGGTCTAGAACTGGAAAACTAGGTTAGTCTGACAAGTGACTCTCCAAAACCTCGGAGAAATGGGGGTGGCTCTCAAGCCTCTGGCTCTCATCTGATACTCTCTTCCAGAGTGAGTGAAGAGCAGACAGGCTGTCAGTCTGGTGTCATCGCTCCCACTGAAGGCTGGGAATCTCATTTTCCCCACATCTCCTCTTGGTTCAGGACAGGCCTGTAACAGCTCTAACAGAATCAGGCAGAAACTCAAGCCACCCGTTCTGGTCCTGATTGCTAGAAGTACAAGCAGTTTCTATCTGAGCCAGGTGGCTGGCCTGGAGAAAACTACAAGGAGAGGCCAAGAGAGCACAGGGGAAGAAGGGAACAGCACAAGCAGCATCTTCTAGTTCCCCCACCAGGGACACTGGGCTTGTGGGCACCGGGCGTGTGACTTGCATCATGTTGGACCACAGAGACCAACCCAACTACTGACTGAATATTATCAAGTGACCCAGCAGGCACAAGCTGGAACAAGAGAATTGCCTAGCAGAGCCTGCCCCAATCTCTGACCCATACTATTGGAACATTGTGACATCCAGCTTGCCATTTTGTGTCAAAATACCCAGATAAACAATGAGAAAGAACAGGCGCCATGGGTCCACAGTTTCCGGTGCTCTGATCTATGGTCACCTGGCCACGGTGCTCCAGGTCTGAGGCAAGGTGGCATAGAGTGGTATGAGTGCTTGGAACAGAAACTCTGCTCATCCCACAATGGCCAAGAAGCAACAAGGAAAGCCAGGACGAAGCAAGGGCCCGGACAGACATTCCTTCCCAGGGCACACAATGTCTACACTTCCTTTCACTAAGTCCCACTTTCTGAAGGTCTTGCTTTTCCATAGCAGAACCATGAAACCAAGTTGAGAGCAAAACCATACTAGGGATATGACAAAACAATTGGTGTTTGCTGATATGAAGAGAGCTGTGCACACAGAGAATGATCTGGAAAGACCAGCAGGGGACACAGCAGGCATTCTCCATTTTCAGAAACTTACCTGCATTGGTGACACTGGTTAGTTTGTATCCTCTGAATGTCTTACTGTGCTGGAGCCTATATCTAAGAATGCACACCCCTGAACTGAACTCACATTTAGACGAGGTTAGGTACCACATCACTCTGCACTCTACCCAGGTACTTCCTGCCTCCATTTTTCAAACCATTTGACCTGGCTGCCTCTTGTCCATTCTTTACCTCAGTGCCTTCTTGAATGCAAAGCTACAGGCAGTTCACCTAGGCCACTTTTCTTTCAATAAGTCTAGAACAGGCTAAGTTCATTTAATGTGGCTACAGAGTCCCCTGCTGTATGCCTGAAGTCTAACTTTTACTTTCCTTATCCTGGAAATGCACCAATTTTTCTTGAGATGTATGAGAGAAAAACAAGTCTTGTAGATTTCTGTGTGATTCCAGAGCTCCCGGGTTAATGGGGAGATCTATATTATAGTATGGGGAGGGAGGGATGGCGGGATGAGCTCTGAGTGCTTGCCTGATGAGAGACCCAGCTCTGGGCGGGGATGGGGGGTCCCACACTTTGGCTTCTTTCTAGGACAGTGCTCTTGCCTTATTCCTGTTGCCATGATAAAATGCCCGACAGAAATCGATTTAAGGGACAGTAGGGTTATTTCAAATGTCAATTCCTGCCCATCGTCCATCATGACAGGGAGATCAAGGCAAGAACTTCAAACAGCTAGTCATGTCATGCCTGCAGTCGAGAGCAGAGGGATGGGAGCACCAGCACAACACTTGCTTGCTGTGCTCAGCTTGATTTCTCCCCTCTTGTGCAGTCCAGGACTCCTGCCTAGCGAATGGCGCTGACCACATTGAACTGGACCTTCCCACAGCAATTAATGTAATTAAAACAATCCCCCACAGACATGCCCAGAAGCCAGCCCAATTCAGACAGTCCCTTGCTGAGATTCTCTTTCTGGATGACTCCAGCTTTTGTAAACACATCTCTTTATTGTTTAAGCCATTTGTTTTCTTAGTCCAGCTTTCTGTTGTTAGTGGTCAGGCTCACCTTACTATAGGTTGATAGTCCTTGTTCTTGTCTGTATAAGCCTAGCCCTCACTCTTGTCTACATAAGCCATCACATCTCATTACCACTGTACCCATATCACTCCTCCTCTGGCAGGGTATCCATCAAGATTGATGGCTTGCACCATTAGTTAGTGATTGTATCTTATACGGTTAGTGATGTATCTTATACGAACAGAAGTGAACTCACCCAGGACTGCCCCACCCCAGAAACACTACAGAACTGCCCCCTGCACACTTACATTCCTTGACCTCGCCTTTCATTAACACCAGCAGTCTTGGCCACAAGTTCATTTCTGAGATTGTTCCAAATGAAATATCATTAAGAAGGTCGTAGAAAGGCCATATGAGTCATTCCAAGACAGAACATAATAGGAAAACCATGATAATGATCACACAATGTTGCCTTTGCATATGAACCATGGTTCCCATAAGCTGTCACTGGGCAACAAACTCTAAGCATGCCTGTCTATATGTGGTGGTGTTTCAGTTTCATTCCCATTGTTGTGACAAACACCCTGTCCAAAAACAACTCTGAGGGAAAGGGAGCTTATAATGCCAGGTCATTACTAAGTACTAAACTCAAGGCACGAGCTTGAAGGTAGGAACTTGAAGGCAAGCCTGCTTGCTATCCACACAGCATGATCTCTAACTTAGAAAACTCACAGCCAAAGAAGTGCCACAGGAGCCATGAGGGATGCTGTGTTGGCTTGCAGCCTAGCTTATACTCAGCCAGCTTTCTCATACAGTTCAGAACCACCTGTCTGGGGAACAGTGCCCCCCCCACACACACACAGCGAGCTTACCTCAATCAACAATGAAGATAATCCTGCACAGACATACCCACAGACCACTCTGATAAAGACAGTTACTCACTTGAGACTCTATTTCCAGATGATTCTATGTGGTAATGGTTAAAAACCAATCTAAAAACCAATCGTCATATGCTGCCTTTCGCTTCAGGAACAAGTAATGTGTCAATCAGCACACAACCAGTAAGTAACAGATTTAGTACATGAACCCAGTTGTCTGGCCCTGAGCATGGACTCTTCACATTTTACACCTGAAAACTCAGTACATGTGCTGTGCAAGTTTCACACACATGGTCTCATTTAGCATTCTCAGTAGAACTGTAGGAGAGATTACCCATGATGCTTAGATGTTACTTATGCTCCTGACTAAATTTTAAGTTCCACAGGGGTCACCGTACAACTTACTTTTCCCCCATCCTCCAGTTTGTTTTAAAATGTCATTCCCAATAAGAAATCACTTTTTAGAAGGGAAAACTTGCCTAGTACCACTGAATTGAGAAACTTTTTTTTTTCAGTGTTAAAGGGGAAAAAAAAATAGTTGGCACAGTTTTTCATAGTGGCATGTTGATGAAATGCCATGAATGAGTTGTGAGGTGAATGAATGAAATATTTCAAAGTGGAAAAATAAATCACAAAGAGGAACCAATCCTCCAAAGTAACAAGGATGTAGAGAGCAATCCCCTAATTCCCAGCCCATCTCACATCTGTCACCCTAAGACCTTCTATCAACACTTCTCTGATGAAGACCCTAGGCCAGAACAATATCTCGTTTCCTAGGGCTCTTCCTGCCTCCATCTCTGATGTTAACACAGCACAGTGTCTTTGTTCTGATGAGCCCAGTGTCAGCACGAGCCAACCGTCCTTCAACAGGACACTGGGGCATGAGGACATTGGGGTATCAGCCAATGACCCTGCCAAGGGGGTAAGGAGGGACATGAAAATTCTCCTATTCCCTTAAAAACTAAAGACAAAAATCTTGTCAACAAGTATCTACACTACCCTGCCTATGTTTTCATAACTCACATGTATCCAGCTTCCAGTACTTAATAGCTTTATAGGGGGTACACTACTAAGCACGGAATTGTGCTGTTCTGGGCCCACAGGCACACAGGTAGCATGATTCTAAGCATGGAGAAAGTGCTGAACACGTTTTAAATTAAACAGACTGGTACCAGTGTGTTGGTAGGCTTTCTGTTGCTATGACAAAATAGTTAAGGCAATTTAGGAGGAAGAAAAATTTATGTGGGCTTCAAAGAGTTCTAAATATGGGTACTGTGTCCCCTTGCTTTGGGCTTGTGATGACATGACATACCACTGCAGGAGTGAATGGTAGAAGAGGTCTTTTAAATAATGATGGCCAGGAAGCAAGAATAAAGGGGGACAGGAAGGATTCAGGGTCCCAGTATCCCCTTCAAGAATATGCCCCCAGTGACCTAAAACTCCCCCAAAGGTTCTGCCCCCTTAAATGTTCCAAGCATCTTTCAACAGTTCTACAGGCTGGCAAACAAACCACTGACCCATGGTATCTGAGAGATCAACCAATGCCCACCCATCGGTGTGAGTGAAGCCCGGTGCTGGTGCTGGGTGGATATGCTTGATGTGGACACGCTACCTTCACCACAGAGGAGATGATGCCAGACAACCATCACACAGTGCTCCAATGGGAACCCGTGGGTAACCCAGAAGTAGGGTGAGCTCTATAGGCCTGTCGTTTTGCATAAGGAGACAGGGAACAGAATACAGAGACAGAAATGAAGTAACAACCTGTACTGAGGGCAGAGGATGGTGAGCATGTGATGGGTGATCTACAGGGAGTGGTAAGGATAGCACAGGCCTGTGTGGGTGACTGACTCTCTACAGCCAGAATCCCTGGAAGTTTATCTGGAACCCAGAAGATAATCATACAGTGTCTTCTCTGCCATAGGTCCACACTTGTCCTTTTCCCTGATGGGTGTCCACTCTGCGCTCTGTGCAACTCTTAAGTGGCCATATATACCTCCTGAAGATTAAGCTTGTGGCCTTTGAATTCCCAAGGACATTTAATCAGCTAGATACCAAGAGCCTCTGAGGGCTGCTTCCCTCCACATGATCGGTCCTCATCATCTGCCTGGCACCTGTCACACCAATGTGACTCCGTGTTCTCTGCCACCCACAAGAAGCTCCTAGTCTCTTGCCTGCTGCCTCCCTTTATGCCGTTTTTATTTTCATTTCCTCATGCACTATGCATTGTCACCCTTCTATTATTCGTCCCCATTTCCTGATCAGATTGTAAGCTCCCTAGAAGCTGGGGCCATGCTTTGCACTACTTTATGCTACTTTCCCCAGCCTGAGGCTGCAGGACTCGTAACCCCAAAGAGTTAGTACAAACACCTGTTCTCTGAGGGGGTCACCTTCCTCATGCATAGAACTAAGGTGGTCAAGGAACCGGCTAGCTGCTTTTGTTGTTTTGAATTTTTTGTTGTCGTTGTTTTTTGTTTTGTTTTGTTTTTTGCAAAAATCGTTTTACCTAACTCCTCTCTCCCAGAACCGCTAGCCAGAGGGCACACCTCCTTCTGCTACCACCCTTTGCAGAGAACTGGCTGCCTTAAGTCCCCATGGAGACTGGCAGAGCCATTTCCAATGGAGGCAGCCCGGATGCCTCCCTGGACTCAGTGTACCCTCTCTCAGGGACACATTGGCTTAGCAGAGGCTCAGCTGGCTTTCAGAGTCCCAGCCATTTCCTGCACCAAAGCCCCCAGATGGCGTGTTCTACGGAACATGCAGTGATGGAGGGAGGCATCAGAAAGGGAAGAAAGCCACCTGGGGCTGTGTGCCACCAAATCATTTGTCCTTCTGTCCTGATCCTTCTGCAGGACATCTTGCTCTCGGTAAGCATTCAGACAGCAAAGAAACCTTTGACTCATGAATGAGAGGCACAGTGATCAACACGAATCCCTTCTCTCCAATGGAACCTTCCTTCTGCACTCTGGCTGAGTTGGAAAGCTCTGGGGAGGCAGCAGATTGCAGGCACTGAAGGCTGGTGTCTTCTGTTTATCCACAGAGTGAGGACTGCCCAATGCAAGAGCCCTGTACTGTTCCTTCCATGTGCTGCTGGCTCTGCAGCCCTGAAGCAGCCGCCTGGGCTGTGTGCAGTGCCAGCCCCTCCCCCTGGGCTACCTCCCACTCCCCTGGCTACCTCAGAGGGAGCTGCAGGGGATGATAGATCTTCCAGGCAGCAGTACTCAAACCACAATCTGATGTAGGCCATGACACAATGAGCAGGACATAGCATCCATTTACCAGGTCATAACTAGCAACTGTCATAGTGAATAGGTAGAAACACAACACAACACACACACACACACACACACACACACACACACACACACACACACACACACAATGCATTCCCTGCTGTGTGTGACAATCCCAAAGGTCTTCAAGACTTCAAAGAACCAAGTCTTGCACCCTGACTCAGGGTCTGGACCTCTGAGGAGGTGTGACACTTCTTCTCATAGTCCCTTTCAAATGGAAACACCCACTACAAAAGCGATCTTGACTGCTGTCTCTTGCCTGTTTGACCTCCTCATGGCCCTGCTTTGCCCACAGCTGATTCCAATCTGGGGCTTGTAGTTTTACCCCAAATGCTTGTGAGGAAGAAGAGGTCCCTTGCCTCTAAGCTGTCCACTGGGAGATGTTTATGTCAAGAAAACAGAGGTCAGTAAATATCTTTTGACTTCAACACTGGCCACTGCCAATGATTCTATTTATTCGAAAGCCAGAGATAATGAAGTTGACAAGTAGGCAGGACCTAATGACAACAATGTTCTTCTTGGCCTTTAAAAAAGTTTATTTTTCATCCCAGTTTTTTAAATTATTTGGTGGTAAACAGTATCACCCTTTAAGGCTCTGCCCTTCTCTTACCCATGCCCTAACCTGGTCTTAGCACACACCTAAGCCACAGTAGGATGGGTCAGTGACATACAAAGGTACCTTATTATAGACAAGAACTGGCAAACACCAACTTCCTGGGGCTGAGACCCAGCACAGTGACACAGTCCTGGTGTTGGTCCTTGAGAATGACCTCTGAAGTTATTCTCTGAGATGGTGACATGGTTCCAAGCATGAAGATCCAAGTACAAAGCTAAATGCAGTAACAGAGGAATGGGAGGTGCAGGTGGGGAGACACCTGAGTCCTCACAGATGAGGCTGGTTTGGTCAGGTTCCAAGTTAATGAGAGACCCTATCTGAAAAATAGGTATGTACCTGAGGAGTGATACCAGATGCTGTCCTGTGACCTCCACGTGTATACACAAACATATTCATAAATGCACCTACAAACACAAGTGCATACACACATACAGATATACACACACACAGACATAACAAATGTACATATACACATGCACACACATTCACAGGGATGTCAAATCCGTTTACAAAGTTCATTGTTTCTCTATTCCTAACAGTGACTCAGCCTTAAAGACATGCTGATGTCTCAATGAATTCTACCCAACCCAGCTGGGAGAAAGTACAGTACAATTATTGATGGCACCAGCAGCCAGTGCAGCAACAGAAGACATGAATGGGGGAAGCAGTGGGCCATCCCACGTCCTCATCACAGTGGCTTCTGTTTGGAAGACAGCACAAGAAGGGGAAGCCACCTTGTGTCTACTCACTACAGGAGAAGCTGAAGGGTCTTTGGCTAAGTAGTTCCTGATGTTTGTCAGAGGGAAAGGCCCCCTACCGCCTCCTTAAAACCCACATGGTCATGTAAGGTCGTCTCGGACCGAGAGCCATGCCTGGCTCCAAAAAGAGTTTGGATTTTAAGTACAGCTACAACTGCTTGGAAGAGACTGAATTTACTGAAATCAGATAGTATTGACCTGAGACCAATCTCCACAGCCCTAAAGCACATTACAGCCTCACTAGAAATATCACTTAGAGTTGCCTGATTACTTTTTGGGTTGTTTCCCTCTTTGTCTCTGTCTCTGTCTCTCAATAAGGTCTTGCTGTGTAGGCCAGGCTACCCTTGGACTCACTGCAATTCTCCTGCATCAGTCTCCAGAGTGCTGAGATTATAGGGGTATATCACGGTGTGTCCTTTATATATCATCCTTTGGAAACTACTGGTCCAGCCGCATTACCAATGAAGGTTACGACGTGAATGATGGAAGCTCCCTGGCAATAGAACTTTATCTTAGGCTTCCTGTCAGATGCCCTTAGCTCTCCTCAACATCAAATGCCTGAGGCTCTTTAATTCAACTTGCCAAATGCATCTTGACATTTGTGGTGACCATAGTAGCTGACCAACTGTCTGCTTATGGGGGTTCTTAATGATCCCAAATGAGGACTTGGGTAGAATTGAGATGCAGTGTAGCTCTCAAGAAGGAATCATTATATACAGGTAGGCACACTCCACTCAAAAGAGACTGGGATTAATGGGAGAGACGCAAGAATTTGGGTTTTTTGAAACTTCTCAGCTGCTACCAAGTGGGCCGTGGGCCACACTTGGCACCCTAGATCTACAGGTTCTCTCTATTAGCTAGCGATGTGCTAGGGAGAGTGTCTTCTCATCCGCCATCCATCTAAGGTTTGGTCTATCTGTCTGTGCTCTGTCCTTGTTCCTCACAGGATTCTTCTTTACCTTGTGCCTCTGCTGCTGGAGTTCCCCATGAGGGAGCCCCAGCTGTGAACCTCGGATATCATTGGCCTCTTTTTCTCCCACACCCCTTGTGTCTCATTCGAATGGTGTTCTGTGACCTCACCTTCAGCTCTCCCTTCAACCAAGAGGCTCCAATAAAGTGTGATCTGAGAAGAATCCTCGTGTGGTTGCCGTCTTTCCTGCTCTTTCCTGCGGGTCGGGCTTGGCGCGCCACAGTGTTCAAACCTGTAGCAGGATCCCAGCTTGATGGCTCTGTTATAAATTCCCACATTTCACTGAAGTCTCCAGGAAGACAAACATGATAAATACACATAGCACCCACCCCATAAAAGTCACAGCACCAGGAAGGGCAGCTGGGTCCTGAGGAGGATAAAGGAACATATACCAGACTTCCCAAGCAAGTGGGTTATTTCCACCCTCTCAGAGCAGTGAGGGTACGGAGAGGACCTGAAGCCTTTGGATGTGGAACAACTTCCACACAGCAGGAAAGAAAGTGGAGAAGAAATGTAGTGACATTCACTTTGTCTGCATCTGTGGCACAGACCATGCTCATTGGGGGTGGAGACAGGGCAGACATTACCTGGGGGAACTAAGTCTGAGGAGGGGACTCTGAGAGTGCTTGCTTGCAGCAAGGGGACAGGAGGACATCCTTGGGACCAGGAACTTGCTGGTGTTCATCTGTCTATGTTGTAAGTTATTTCTCCCCAAATAAACATCTATTTGGCCTATTTGTTTCTCCTGATCCTTATTAAACATCAATAAAGAAACACCCCATCTGGCCTCAGGGCCATCAGGGCTCCAGCTTGAAGTGTTGGGGAACAAGGCTTCAAATCACACATAAGATGTACAAGACATTATGTAAACATCCACGGTGTCAGCCCCCACAGACTAACCTGGAAGAGATTTATCACAGACAGGAAATGCTTCACACATTTGGATGTCACCATGTTGGTGAACCCCAACAGATGGGCTCAAGAACAGGAAAGGGTCTCAGCTGCTTCTGCTTGCACAAGCGGGTGACTCGGAGTTAACTTGACCTGTTGGATCCTTTCACAAACAAGCATGGATCACTGGCCCTGCCTGTGACAGTATGCTTCCCTACCTGAACATGTGGTTGGTGATATATTGTTTTCCTGCCATCCAGGAGGGAAACCCTGAGGCAATCACCAGCCTGTGGAGTGTGCTTCAAACATAATCACCATCCACATAGGAAGAAACTTCAAGGTCACAAGCCATATTATAATTTCCTGAGGGAGAAAGGCTGAATCATCCTATAGGAAGCCCTAAGATGGCTAGGGGTCAGGAAACGAGCACACTGTGTTTCCTCTGTGGGGCTGGATCTTGCATCCCTGCTGGCCAGGACTTCCGCTTGTCTCCTCCTCAGCCGTGTAAGCAGACAAAACATTCCCCGACTGCACTTTGGGGCCTCTGTCTCAGAGTCTTCACTAGCTGTTGGGGCCTGCAACTTCTCATCAGCCATCATTTCTCCTGTCTTTGGAAAGGTTTTCACTAAACAGGCAGAGGATGGAGCAGTTCAAACACCATATACAAAGCACTGTGGCTCAACAACAACACAGTCATTTTCTGACTATCCCATGAGCAGTGACACAAACAGATAGATGTCCAGTGTGAACAGAGGTGTGATTTAAAATAAGCTATGGGGCCAGTGAGATGGCTCAACGGGTGAAGGTGCTTGCCATGAAAGCCTAATGGCTGGGACTCATGGTGGAAGGAGGAAAAGAGGTTCTCTGACCTTTACACATGCACAGACACACCAACAACAATAATAAATAAATAATAGTAATAATAAATAAAATTAATTTAAAATTAAAATAAGGCATGGCTGATGAGACATGAAATTTTACTAACACACACCTTATAAAATCCAGCTTTGGTGGTCATGTTCAATAAATATTAATTAGCCTGAGAATGTATTCACAATGGCTCTCTGTTTTAAAGAAAGTGACAAAATAGCATGAGCAGAACAATCTTATTTGTGGTACAAGAGTGTTGTGTGTGTGTGTGTGTGTGTGTGTGTGTGTGTGTAACTGAACCTATGTGCAAGCACATATATGCATGTCCAGAGAAATATACCTAGAAAGATCCACTCATAGATATTCCTCCTGGTTTTCTTTGTATCTCTACTACTCTGAGCCTCCCAGGGAGCTAGAGGTGCCTCTTCCTGCTGAGCACAGACTCTAAGACCAAGGGAAAACACCAGAGTTCTTAGCCTTCCTTGTACATACCCTAGTATCTAGGACCTAGAATTCCTGGGGACCCCAGTAGCCTCTAGCCTGTTTCCAGGGATGCACAGCCTTTCCTCACTTCCAAAGATGCTTAGAGATGCAGAACCACAATGGGGTAGCCAAGAGGGGTCTGCTAATGGGGATGTAGATGGAGCTTGCCCATGGGTTTGTCTGTCTCTGTATACATGTAAGGTCCCTCATGGTATAAGGATAGGCATAGTGACAGGAACACATAAGACTAAATTATGATAAGTTTTCCTGCAATGATCAGGGTTTTCTCTATAATCTGGGTAGAACAGAGACCTACAGATTAGAAAACTAAAGCCAGAAGAAAAATCAGCAGTCATGATGTCTTTTTCCAATGAAAAACAAACTAGGTAGACACAGGCCAGCACAGCTGCATAGACAGACCCCAGGTCACTCAAGTCCTGGAAATACCCAACCTGCAGCTCATGGGCCACAAGAAACCCAAGATACTCCTCTCTCTCTCTCTCAACACACACACACACACACACACACACACACACAACTAAAATGCTATGAGCTGTATTTGTCCTTTATTAACTTGGTTGCATGGCTCTTGAGGGTGAAGTGTGCAGGTGATGTTCATGTCACAATCTCAGATGGACACACATGCTAGACACTTTTACAGAGAGAGAAAGCAGGGAAGCCCCAAGTTTTGTGTTTGTTATGATTGTCATTTCGTAAACTTTTCCAAGTGACAGAATATGATTCTGTTGTGTGCTCTCTATCTGGTTTTCTCCAAAGTGGTCCAAGTCTAAGTTGGGGCTGGAGGCTTCATAACCTTCCTGGTTTACCTTTTACAGGAGGTTAAGAGTCCCAAGATACCACAAACTCATCATAGATACTGGAATTTAAACCACAGGAGACCAGTCTCTCCAAATAAAACCTAGAAATCTAACATCCTGGGTTTTTGTTTTTTACCTGCCAAACTATGATTATTCTAAATTTCCAAATCTAAGACTCACACCTCCTTTCCCTTCTACTGCAGAACCTCCTGCTGGACTGTGTTTACTTCCCGAATTTGGTTCTTTCCTTCTGAGTCAATTTGGTTTCTAGTAAGTTCCTTGAGCAGAAGGTGCAGAGAATACGCCACACCCTTTGTGTGGCTTTGCCCATCACATGTACTGTGTGGTCAGAACACAGGAAACGTCACAGAGCTAAATAGACGACCTTGGCTTTGCATGGTGGCTATGAATCAAGCTTTGTAAACCCATGGACCCAGATGGATTCTGCCTTCAGGTTCCCCATGTGGAATGGAGGTCATTGTGCCCTCTCTTATGACTGTCACGTGAGTTTTAAATGAAACAACAGGGAAGGTATCTATCACAGTGTCTAGTGTGATCATGAGCACCAGCTCTGGTTTGTATCAGCCACTGAAAATTTCATTTTCTTAGGTTGTGGAGATAGGTCAGTAGGAAAGTGACTGACAAGCAAGCATGAGGTCCTGGGTTCATTACCCAGTACCACACAAGACAGCAATAGTGGTGGACACCTGGGATCACATCTGCACTGAATAGGTGGAAACAGGGGAATCTGACCCGCAAGGTTATCCTCAATGGCAGTAATTAACCCCGGGATACATGGGACCCTGCTTTACCCACTCCCCAAGCCCACACAGCTTTCTTTTTCAGAAGTACAGAATTTAACATCCTCTTCAACAACAGAAAAGCAGTAGGTGTCAAACATGACAGTCTGAGACCTCCAGGAGTCCCTGACCCTGACTCTGACCCTTCTCAGTGTTCCTGACCTGAGCTCCAACCATGTTCTCTCAGACTTGGCTGGCTGCCTCGAACCACACTTGCGCACCAGGAGACAATGATTCTCCTGTCCCCATACCCTCCGAGCAGTGTCGTTTGTGTTTCCCTTATGGCCCCTCTGCTGGGAAACAATTCCTAACATACCTCAGTGAGGAAGGCACCCAGCAAAACTTTCAATGTACAGCTTTCTCACCCAAGTCCTCACTTGGCAAATGGGCCTGTTGGGAACAGACTGTGACAAACCATGTCCCTGTGGAGAGATGCGTGCACCAGACGGTTGGCAGCTTTGGCAGTGCCAGTGACAAAGATTGGCTTTCTCAATGGAGGTCCCACTTGGCCCCCCATTTGCCAGCCCCCGAAGGCCAGGTGCCCTGCTATGAAAATAAAATGTGTTTTTCTTCTCCAAATGCCCCCCCATACCTTTTGTGATAGTTCTTTTCTGTCCCTTAGGAAATGTGTGTCTTTGTGGGGCCTGTCCTCTGCCCTCCTTTTGTGAACATACCAAGCATTTAATTTCCAACCCCGGTGTCCATCAATAAATCGCCTCTGTTCTGTCTTGGGACGGTTGCTGCTGCCTTCCTCCCTTGGCAAGCATTCCTCTCGTGCAGGGAGTGTTTCTCATTATCTGCCTTGACCTCTGGTGCAAACCTCTTTTTATCCTCTCCTTGGGCTTTTCTTATCATACTTTACACTCCCTCAACCTCATTCTGTAATCGGCCACATCCTTCTCGGCAGCTGGTATTCCCATCCCTTGCCTGTGTCCTCTGCTGTAACCTTCATTACCCCCCTCCCATCACCCGTCAGAGCCGCAGGAAGCCCAAGCACCATTCTTGCCCCCCACCAAACCTTGCACTTCAGCCATCTTGCTTCCAAATGCTTCAATCTGCCTGACACAGGACAAAAGCCTGAGGTGTCAGTGGGCCCACCCCAGAACTCCAGAAATCACTCCCCACCAATACCGCCTTATGTGACCGTGTCGCTGTAGATGAACAAGATAACTTGCCCTACCTCCGATCTGATGGGGTTTATAGTTGAGTTAACAGGAAAGCGATATGCTCACACCATCCCAAGCTCACAGAGACTCCATAGTTCAACCTTTCGAGTGCCACACGGTCACACCAGCATCTGCCTGAGACACATTAACAACGAGCTCTGACGGAAACTAAGACTGATAGGATGACAAGGCACTGATAACTAAGAGGTGGGGTGAGAGCAAGCAGGTGTAGACTCAGCAATGTCACACTCAGGACCAAAACATGAGAGAACACAGGACAAATTAGACAACAGTAAGATTCTAATCCAGGCTCCCTTCTTGGTCTTGCTCAGCAAGTCACCCTTTCTTCCTTTGCTGTACTTGGGCCCACTCATGTGTACACTTACACGTTCTTCTTCCCCAAGACATGCCTCTAACATCTTTCTCCTCATTCTTGGACTTCCTAAGCCTAGGACAGATAGCAGGCCAGAGCTGGGAGCACCCACAGCCTTCCTGACAGAGCTAGGAGCAGTCACAGCCTTCCTGACAGAGCTGAGAGCACCAATAGCCTTCCTGACAGGTCTATCAACAGGCAAGTCCGCTAAAGAGTGAGTGATTTCAAAGACAGGACTCTAGTCCCTGGAAGGAACTGAAGCCTTTAGCAGGAAACCAAGCAGAGACAGTTCTCAGAAATGGGGCTCAGGGCGGGAGCTGGTGAAACTCACACACAAGAACAGGCTGGCACCAGAGAGCGGGGGCAGCTGAGAGGAAGCAGCGTATTTATAACCAGGGAACATCACAGGCTACTTTAATGTCCAGGGGGGGTAGTCAGTAAATAAATCACGGTCGTATGCACTGGGGAATACTGAGCAGCATGAAAAAACTCAAGAGGGAAACCTCCTTAGAGTGTCAGGTCAGAACAGCCAGTTGCAAGCTAATCTGGAAAACAAAGCAACTATTTGATGCACACAGTCAGAAACCATAAAGAGGGAAAGGGTCAGGAGAAGGAAATAGAATCAAATATCTGATTGGACAGCACACACCTGACTTTAATTATTCTCTCTATACATTTTCCAAAATTTTCTCAAACTAAAGCAGGAAGTACTGCCTGGGTTTCCTTAAAGAGAAAGCAAAACAAAAACCAGCTGAAAGCCATTGGGTTCATCACTTTTCTCAATGCATAAGGGATACTTGTCTCCCAGATCCAATGCTTGAATTTTCTCTGCACTTGTGAAAAGTGAGGAATTAGGAAGTAGGACCATGTAAGTGACCCTGCTAAGACTTTCCCAAAGTGAGGAAGGCAACAGGGCTGCAGCCCAGCACCCCACTGCTGCACCCTTGTCATGGCCCCCGCACCCCGTCTCTTCTGCTGAACTCCCATCTGGCGCCTTAATTTCGCAAAGCATCTCTGCAGCTCTGGACAGGCCTGACTCCTTTTTAAAGTGGAGACAGATAACAACTGAGCCAGGTGGGGCAGAGCACTTTAATCTCAGCTCTGGGTGGACAGAGGCAGGAGGATGTCTGTGAGTTCTAGGCCAGCCTGGTCTACAGAGTGAGTTCCAGGACAGCCAGCCAGGGACATATGAGACCCTCCACCCCCCAAAAAAGAGAGAGAAAAACATATTAAAATAAAATTAAAAAAAAAAATAACGATTAGCCTCTGCCCTTGTAGTGGGTGCACTTTCTAACAAGGTAAGTCTTCCTGGCTGTTTAACCACGTGCTCGTGTCAAGTTCACTGTTACCACGCTAGCTGGCAAGCTTGCTAACACACCACACACCTCTGAAGACTCCTCACACTCCATTAAACACACCACCACTCCACACTACGCCAGTGTTGGTAAGCACACTCTCACACTAACATACCACGCCACCTGCTCTCCCTGAGGAGAACGTGGGTGTGTCACCCCGGGTGTCCCATTCAGGGAATTCTGCAAAATGTTCCCAGACTCCATGCACACAGGGAACTAGAGACATTCTTGAGAAAAATCCCTTTGTAACTCTATACTTGGCATCTCTTTTTTGCAGCTGAGAC